>APFE030569999.1:79203-114226 GCA_000404065.3 Pinus taeda
CTTCTACAACTAATTTGGTATTTGGGATGTTTGTTTTGAGTATAAATGCAAAAAAATATAAATATATATATAGCAGACGCTTCCGCAGACGCTTTGCTTCCTAGATTTTTGGAAAATGACTCTTCCGCGTCCCCGCTTCCAAAAAACATCGATTTCGAGAACGTTTTTCAGATTATCAGGAAGAAATAATGAATTTTCAAATCGCCACGGGAAATAAGGCAAAGTGTACCCCAGTAGTAAGAGGTACTATAGTCTTTCAAACCGAAGCAGGAGAGCGGTTTCGAGCAACCAATGTGTTGCATGTGCCAGGATTGGGGATGAACTTACTCTCTGTATCTCAACTTCAAAACAAGGGCTATGACTTTTTCTTCATTAAGAAGAAAGTATATGTCAAATACCCGAGTTGGAAAAGGAAGGCCCAGATTGGAATCAGAAGTAACAGGTTGTATAGATTACAGCTAGAATCACCAATGACACTGATAGGCAACAATGGAGACAAAGATTTGAATGAACTATGACACAGGAGGATGGGACACTTACACCATAGGGCTCTAAGAATTCTAAGGAAAATAGTATCAGGAGTTCCAAAACTAAGTACCAAACGAGATGATGTATCCAGAGGGTGCGCTCTGGGAAAGTATGCCAAAGCAGCATTTTCCAGAAGTAACAATAGAGCTGAGAGTGTTCTAGGATTGATACACTCAGACATTTGCGGACTGAAGTCCACAAAATCTCTTAGTGGTGTTGAATACTTCGTCACCTTCATCGATGACCATTCCAGGAAGACTTGGATCTACTTTCCGAAACCAAGGATGAGGTTTTTTGTCGATTCAAAGAGTTCAAGGCTCTAGTGGAGAATCTAACATGAAAGAAGATAAAAGTGTTGCGCTCAAACAATGCTGGAGAGTATGTTGACAAGGACTTCACCGATTTTAGCACTAAGGAAGGCATCAGAAGAGAGTGGACAGCTCCCTACAATCCGGCGCAGAATGGGGTAATAGAATGGAAAAATAGGACTATTATGGAAGCAACTAGGGCAATGTTGTATGATCAGGATATGCCCAAATTCTTGTGGGCAGAAGCATACAACATGGCAATTTATGTCCAAAACAAGACTCCACACAGGGCATTGGGCAAAATCACTCCAAAAAGTGTCTTCATCGGGAAGACACCTGATGTCAGTCATTTCAAGATATTTGGGAGTTTAGCGTATTGTTGTGTGCCCGAAGAAAAGAGAGAAATTAGATCAAACTGCTGAGAAAGGATATCTTGTGGGATATAGCGAGAATGCTAAGGCATATAGAATCTATCTTCCAAGGAGTAGGAGGGTAGTAGTTTGGCGGGATGTAAAGTTCATGGAGGACAGAGCTTTTACGAAATCCCCAGAAATGCCTTCCGAGGAGCAGTCAAAAGACGATCTGTTGGTTCAACCACTTCGACCAACAGAAACTAGTACCAGAAATTCTCCTAAAGGCAATGCTTTAGAACAGGAGGAATCCCAAGAAGAGGAAGAGTTGATAGATGTACCCACTACTAGTGGAAGAACGAGCCGGGAACTCTGACAAATTCTACGGGATGCAAAGGACTTCATTGGTGCACCCAGGAATGATAAAAAGGAGCGAAGACAGCCAAACAGATACGAGGCCCTAGTAGCTCGGGCTGGGGAACCTTCTAGTTTTCAGGAGGTCGTTCAGCATCAAGTATGCTATGGTGGAGGAATACAGTTCTACAATGGTCAATGATGTCTGGGAAGTGGTACCTAGGCCTCAGGACAAGTCAGTGGTAGGTTCGAGATGGATCTACAAAGTCAAATATGCTGCAAACCCTAGTGTGGAGAAATACAAAGCCAGGTTAAGGGGTATGCTCAGAGGGAAGGGATAGACTACCAAGAAACCATCACCCCAGTAGCCAGGTATACTTCTATTAGAACCGTGATATCTCTTGCAGCACAGATGGGGTGGGAGATTCACCAGACGGATGTCAAGACAACATTCTTGAACGGGGTAATAGAAGAGGAAGTATACATTGAACAGCCAGAGGGTTTCGAGACACATGAGAAGAAACCTCATGTATGCAGATTAAAAACAGCCTTGTATGGGCTTAAACAAGCACCTAGAGCATGGTACGATCGAATTGATGGCTACTTGCAGAAGATGGGGTTCGTCAAGAGTGACGCAGACCCTAATTTCTACTATCTTGTCGTAGAGAATGAGCCTCTAATCCTAGTGTTATATGTGGATGATCTTTTCCTGACAAGATCATCCAAGTTCATCAAAGACTGCAAGAAGAACCTCGCTACAGAATTCGACATGAAGGATTTGGGAAATATGCATTATTTCCTGGGGTTGGAAGTTTGGCAGTAGAAGGGTGAGATCTTCCTTAGACAAGGGAGATATGCTACTGAGATCTTGAAGAGATTCAGGATGCAAGACTGTAGAAAATATGGCTACTCCAATGATCACCAACTGGAAGAAGATTGATGCATCAGAAGATAAAGACGTTGATCCCACCTTGTACAGGTAGCATATAGGGTCCCTGATGTATCTGGTCAATACCAGGCAGACATTTGTTACGTTGTCAACACCCTCAGTCAGTTCATGGTGGAACCCAAGAGGGCGCACTGGGCAACAGCCAAACACGTTCTCAGGTATATACAAGGAACAGTCGAGCATTGACTATTGTAAACCCAAGGCAATGACATCAGGCTGAGTGAGTTCAGTGACGCAAATTGGGTTGAAAGTTTAGTAGATTGGAAAAGTACCACTGGGCACTATTTCAACATTGGATCAGGAATGACCTCTTGGTGTAGTAGGAAACAGAAATCCATGGCTTTGAGCTCAGTTCAAGAAGAATATATCACAACTAGCATAGCTTTGTGCGAAGCCATATGGCTTAGGAAATTTCTTGTGAATCTATTCAGGAGAAGGATGTAAGCGACCAGGATTTTGTGTGATAATCAGAGTTGCATCAAGCTCTCTAAGAATCCAGTATTTCATAATCGATCAAAGCACATTGATATCAAGTGTCACTTTGTCAGAGATTGTGTCCAACGAGGGACAGTATAGTTGAGGTACACTCCTACAGGAGAACAGGTGGCAGACATCCTCACCAAGGCTCTAGGAAGAACAAAGTTTGTTTATTTCAGGGAGAAGATGGGGATGGTGAAGAATGCATTTCAGTAGAAGAAATGGATAAGTGTCGAGAGTTGCAGTACAGTAGGTAGCAGTGGCAATGCTATGGGCAGCATGATGCAACATGTTGATAGGGAGTTTCAATATAGATGTAGCAGTGGTAGTGGTAGTGTCATGGGCAGCAATACAAGAAGTAGCAATGCAGTGGATGTGGGGCAGCAAGCCAAGCATCAGCTCAGAGGGCTGATGCAGAGGATGAGTGTGATGCTTCTATGGTGAAGTATTGCTAGAGCACATTCCTCGCTAAGAGGGAGTGTTGATTTTGGGTAGCATCGGATGTGCTCAAGCCTTGAAATTTTGAGGAGAGGCTAAGGCGCATGAGATCTCCAATACCCAGAAATCGTTTTGAGAAATTCCACCCGGATGAGGAGTTATTAAAATAATTAATATTTTTAATGGGCTCCTAAGTCTAAACTTAGGAAAATAAAAATATTAATGGGTCAGAAGCTTCTAAGAGATGAGGATCAAATCTGTTTTAATCTTAGCCGTTGATTAAAGACTTAATCTCGGCCATTGATTCATCAATAGGAAAAGTATAAGAGAAGACTTGAGGATCATTTGGAGATACACCGGTAGATACTCAGTATCACAAGGAAAATCGATTCTCAATAGGAGATCGATTTCAGTGGGAGAGTTGCAGGGTGGAGGAAGAGGAGAGCATCAGCAACAGTCAGTGACTGAGGAGGAGTTGATGCAAGGACATTGAGAGACAGCACAAAGGGAGATGCGGTCCAAAGGAGAGACGTAGCCCCCACGCAAGTTGATGCAGAGCCACGCAGAGTGACGCAGAGGTGATGGAGAAGTGGGAGAAGGGTCTCCAAAGTGTCATAAAGTTTCCAAGGGAAAGTCTCACGTGTTTTCTTTCAGTTTCCCTGTAAAATCATTCCTTGTAAAAGTGATTCTTGCTGAAGATTAATGAAACCCTCATTTGCTGCAACGGTTTTCCCGCATTGGGTTTTTCTGGGGACAATTGTCCAAAAACAACTGTGGTGATGTGATTGGTTCTTGTGTATGTACTTTCTCTGTTTAATTATGTGATAACTGCAATAGAATTTATTTTAATATTTACTGAAGGGATTTTGTAAATAAGTTATTGTGAAGAATAAGTAGGTGAAATAAATCAATTGCTGCAGTAGAATTTCAAATTAGAAATTTTCACAGTTAGGGCATCATTTGTTGTTGTTGACTTTGACAGAATTTGCATATTTGAGTTGTTGACCAGATTTGACTTTGGGGCTCATCTTTTGTATATTGGTTGGTTGGTCTCTTCGATAGTCAAAGGATTGACTTTGACACTTTTGTTGATGATTTGGAACAATTTATCTCTTTGTTGAACATTTGATGACAATCTAATAGAAGAAGAATTTTAAAAGGGTATTCCCCCTTGCCGGATTTTTCCGTAGTCTTTGACCAAATCTTGGGTCTCTTGTTATTGTTTTTGGTTGTTTTCTATTGTGCATTGGATTTACTATTCTATCAACAATTGTTTATTGTCATTTGAAGATTGAATTTCCTTGAAAAGTGATTGCCTATTGGAAAAGAATTGGAATAAGTGATTGTGCTAAGCATAGAAGTATAGAACACTGAAAATTAATATCGGATCAGAGTTGAGGTGAAGACAAGCCCAAGGAGACAAGAGTCAAAAGAAATCACATTTGAAGAAATCTATTTGGAAGAACCGAAGAAGCTACTTGGTCAAGATGTCTACCTCATACTTCAAGGATGCAGAGAAGATGGGTGACTCGTCTAATTTTGTTGCTTGGAAGATTAGGTTGGAAGTGACATTAGATGACAATGATGTTTTGGAATATGTGGAAGGAAAAATACTTGAGCAACCAGAAAATGCTCCTGTTGCTACCAAGACCAAGTATAAGAAAGGTGAGATCAAAGCCAAGAAAATAATTATTGTTCTTTGAAAGATCATTTGCTTACTTACATTGGAAAGTTGAAGTCCAAGGATATCTATAACAAGTTGGTTGGGATGTATGAGGTCAACAATTTGAATCAAATTCTCTCCTTGAAAAATCAAATCAAGGACATCAAGATCAATAAGGGACAGACCGTGTAGTCATACTTCATGAGATTATCACAACTCGAGGATCAATTGTTGATTGTTGGAGAATCTATGTTTGATAAAGAGTTGGTGCTCATTGCTCTTCAAGGTCTTCCTCCAACATGGGAGACATTCATTACAACTATTAGCAACAATGATAAGTTGTTGACATTTGATGAGTTGGTTGGCAAGTCCACTCAAGAAGAAACCGGGATGATATCTAGAGGAAGAATTCAAAAGCATTAAGATAGAGAGCCCTCTGCCTTTACTGATCAAGACAAGAAAAGGAAAGGAAGAGCAAGATCATCTAATACTAGAAAGCTTGCTCTAGATTCCAGGGATTCCAGTAGAAGATTCAAAAGGGAATTATCAAAAGTTGAGTGCTAAAATTGCCACAAGCATGGTCACTGTGTCAAGATTGTCCAAAAAAGAGAGATGCTCCAAGGTCCAACTACAACAACAATAGTGGCTTCAACGACAACAAGTTTAATGATAGAAGAAGGGGAGATGATAGAAGAAGAAGAGATGTTCCGAATGATGGTGAAGAAGTCCATCATCCTCAAAAGAGATCAAGAAACTCAAGGTATGGAAATAATGTTGTTGCTACTCAATCTGAATATATTCTTATTTATGCTCTTTCTAATTCCTCTCCCCCGAATTTGTGTGATAGTTGATTGGTAGATAGTCGGGCCTCTAGACATTTCTTTGGGTATCGTGAAGCCCTCTCAGATTTGGTTGAGAGGGAGACTAATCTTAAGATCATTCTTGGGGATAACTCTGGTTATCCTGTGAAGGGTTTTTGTTCTGTAAGATTTCATTTGGATTATGGGAAAATCATACTTCTTCATGATGTTATGTATGTACCGGGATTAAATAAGAATTGTGTATCTATATTTTCCTTGGAAGACAAAGGGATGAAAGTTATCTTCATAAAGGAAAGGTCCTCACTTGGCCTATGCAATCTCGCATGAGGGATGCATTCACCTTGGGATCTAGAATTTAAGGACTCTATAGAGTCAATGGAAGATCATTGCGAGCAATGGTACATGATAACAAGCATCAAAGTGAACTATGGCACAGAAAGTTTGCTCATTTACACTATGAAGCCCTGCCTAAAGTAAGAAGGATGGTCTCTGGAATGCATAAATTTCAAACTAAGCATGATGGGATATATCCAAGATGTGTCAGTGGAAAGAAGTTGAGGGGACCATTCCCTTCTAGCAAAAGCAGAACCAACAATATTCTACAACTCAATTCATTCTGACCTATGTGGTCCCATGCCAGTAAAATCATTGGTTGGCTATCTATATTAACATAATCTTGGCAGATGACTTCTCCCAGAAGACGTGGATATTCTACTTGAAGCACAAGGACGAAGCATTTGATATGTTCCAAGCTTTCAAGGCACTGATAGAGAATCAAATAGAGAAAAGAATCAAGGTCTTCAGATTTGATTATGGTGGAGAATAAACTTATAATGAGTTCAATAACTTTTGCAAGGCGGCTAGAATCAGGAAAAAGACCATTGTACCTTATAATCCCGAGCAGAATGGTGTGGTTAAAAGAAAGAACAAGACCATCATGGAGGTTGCCAAAGCCATGTTGCATGATCAAAAGTTGTCGAAGTTCCTCTGGGGAGAAGCCACTAATACAACAGTCTATGTTCAAGACAGGATTCCTCATCAAGCCCCGGGTGATAAGATTCCCAAAGAACTGTTCTCAGGTGTGAAGCCTAATGTTGCACATCTAAGGATCTTTGGTTGCCCTATGTACTTTCATGTGCAGAAGGACAAGAGGAACATGCTGGAAGACACTGGAAAGAAAGGTATGTTTGTTGGATATTGTGATAATTCTAAGGCTTTAGAATAGATGTGCCTAGTCAAAGGAATATCAAGTTTAGGAGGGATGTGACTTTTGATGAAGATGCTTCCCTTGGAAAAGCAAAGGATATTCCTCCTCCTCCTCCTCTAAAAAGAAGGATTATGACATGTACCTACTAGAAGGTCCTTCTATGCCTGAACCTAAGAAAGATGTTATTGATGATTCTATGGAACCTATGGACACCTTCGATCCTCCTCCATGTGATCCGCCTGTCAAGAAGAGACCACTTTGGCTTTGTGCTACTTTACAGGATGTTGAAAGACGCGTCGCTACCAAAGGAACCTTTAAAGAAAGCAAGAAGTCATGTCGATACCAGGTATATGTTGTGGCTATGAGCTCCATCATACAAGTTGAACCACACACCTTTAAAGAAGCAATGAAAGAGCAAGTTTGGAAAGATGCTATGGCTGAAGAATATGAATCCAATATGAAGAATGATGTGTGGGAAGTAGTTCCAAGACCCAGAGGGAAGTCTATTGTGACTTCTAAATGGCTATACAAAATCAAACATGGAGTTGATGGGAGTATTGAGAAATATAAAAGCGAGGTTCGTGGCTAGAGGTTTCTCCAAGAAAGAGGGAGAAGATTATGATGATATCTTTGCACATGTTGCCAACTATACCGCTATTAGATCTATTGTTGTCGTTGTTGCTAGCCAAGGATGAACACTTCACAAAATGGATATGAAGACTGCATTTTTTTATGGCATACTACAAGAAGAAGTATATGTTGAGCAACCACGGAGCTTTGAAGTACATGACAGAAAGACTCATGTTTGTAGGATGAATAAGGAACTTTATGGATTGAAGCAAGCTCCTAGAGCTTGGTATGCCTATATTGATAGCTACCTGGTGAAGCTTGGATTTACGAGAAGCAATGTCGACCCAAACTTCTACTTCAATGTGGTCCAAGGTATGCCCCTTATTTTGATTTTATATGTTGATGATTTATTCTTGATAGGTAGTGAGCCTCTGATGCTCAAGTGCAAGAGGGAGTTGACCTTTGCATTTGAAATGAAAGACCATGGATTGATGCATTCCTTCCTGGGCTTAGAGTTGTGGCAAAGGCCCGGTGAGATTTTCCTCGAGGAAAATATGTCGTGAAATTGTTGGAAAGATTTGGAATGGTAGAATGCAAGTCCAGGGCGACACCGATGTGGATGAACTTCAAGAAGTTATGCAGAGATGTTGCAGAACCTAACTTGGAGAATCCCTCCGAGTATCAACAATTGATTGGGGCACTGATGTTCCTTTTGAACACCCGTTCGGACATATGTTTTGTAGTTAACAATTTGAGTCAATTTATGATTGAGCCTCTTCATGTACACTGGGTTGTTGCCAAGCATTTGCTGAGATATTTGTATGGGACGATTAATCTTGGTCTAAGATATACTACCGGTCATGTGACACTTCATGGGTACACTAATGCTAACTAGGCCGGAAATGTTATTGACAAAAAGAGCACATCAGGGTGTTGCGTTAGTTTGGGTTTTTCCATGATATATTGCATGAGTAAGAAGCAGAATTTTGTAGCTTTAAGCACGGATGACGCAGAGTATATTGCTGCTAGCATGGCTAGCTACAAGGCAGTATGGTTGGTAAAGCTCTTTGGAGCATTGTTTGAGTAGGTTTTGGACACAAAAGTGATATATTGTGACAACAAGGGTGGGATCTAATTAGCGGAGAACCTCGTGTTTCATGACAAGTCCAAGCACATTGAGATCGAGTATCATTACATTCGAGATGCAATGAGGCTCCAGCACATTTCGACAGATGAGAAAATAGCAGACATTCTTAACATGGCATTGCTGAAAGGGAAGTTCTTGGTCTTCAAAGAGCAGCTTGGATTGATGGATGTGACCCTCCTAGGTAAGGGTCCACGTTGATCAAGGACACTGAGTTATGCTCTTCTACCATGTTTCAGAATTGAGCTGAAGAACTCCTGGGGTTGAGTGAACTCTGGACAATAGGATAGTTGTGATCCTTACCTCATGGTGAGTAGTATCTTCCCTATTGTTTGACAATACAATAGTTGTGATTCTTACCTCTCATAGCAAGTAGTATCATGTTATTGTCACTTCTGGATCTTGACAAAGTATACCCTTGTTGGCATCCTACCCACAAGTTGGGCTTATCGGGACTACCACCCATCTAGCCAATGGGTGAGGAGACTTGGGATAGTTGCGATCCTTACCATTTATGGTAAGTAGTATCCTGCCCAAGTGAAGGGATGCAGGTGTTCTACCACTTACACTTGAGGTTAAAGTTCGGAAGATCAATGGACAATAGGATTGTTGTGATCCTTACCTCATGGTAAGTAGTATCTTGCTTATTGTCCTTGGATATAGGGTAGTAGCTTGAGCCCCCCTATAATGATTCTTCTTCTTTAGATTCAAGAGTGTTCAGCAGATGAGCAGAGACAAGATATGACTTGGTTCAGTGATGTCAATGACAAGATGAAATTTATGATGCAACAAAAATTTCTCCCTAGCTGAGAGGGAGTGTTAATTTCGTAGCTCGAGGATAAATTCCCTCCATTTGACAACCTTCCTCATCAAGAAAGACCCCTCCTAGCCGTTGGAAGAATTTAATTTGGTCAAAAAAATATAATTTTTATAGTGAAACTCACAAGTGCACAAAAGCGCAGTTCGGCCTAAAGGATAAATTGGGTCTCCTCCACCTCATATAAATACACATCATGTCACATCACTTTAGAGCATCATCATCACATCTCATCTTCTCTCTCCTCTTGTGATTGGTTCGTACCAGTGTTGCACGACTCTTTTAGGACTCGCGAGTACCCGTGGGTCTTGATGGGTTCTATAATGAGACGGATCACTCGCATAGGACCCATAGTCTCTACCTATACTTGTCTAAACCCACATAAAACTCATCTACTCGTATTGAACCCATCAAGAATTGCATGTGACTATTGATTTGGGGTAGCACCAGATGTGATCTAGCCACAAAATTTGGTGGAGAGGTTGAGGCACATGAGATCTCCAATACCCAGAAAGGGTTTGGGCAGATTCTAAACAGTTCAGGAGATATTAAAATAATTAATATTTTTAATGGAGTCCCTAAGTCTAAACTTAGGGAAATTAAAATATTAATGTGGATTAATATAAAACTATGTTAGAATGGTCCAAAAGACATGGATCAAGCCATATCTAATCTTAGCTATTGATTAGGGACTTAATCTCAGTCGTTGATATGTCAATGAGAAAAGTATAAGAGGGGGCTTGAGGGTCACTTGGAGAACACACTAGATGATCAGTGATTCTATTCTCTAGAGCAGGGTTAGCTAAGAGAGATAGAATCAGTGATCGGAGTTGCAGCTGAGGAGCATTGAGTACAGAGAGCCAAAGATGCAGAGATAGTGTCGGGAGAGCAGCGCGGGAGCCAGAGAGAGTGACGTAGTAGCAGCCAGGGCTCACACAGAGGCAGCGAGGAGTTGCGCATTGCTTCAGAGAGGCTAGCATTGCTAACTCAGAGGGCCAGAAGGCTGACGCAAGGCCTCCTGAGGCTGATGCAGACCCATTCAGGGTGACGCAGGGCCAACACTGGGCAGAGAAACGCTGACGCAGCCCAGAAAGGCAGACATTAGGGTTTTTGGTGCAAATTGGAGCTGAGATGTCGTAAGGTATATCCGAGGTTTCAGCCAGGACATTTGTCTCAGCCTGAAAGGTACTACTGCCAAGGAAATTCTCTGTTAGGTAAGCCAGAATTGGCACCCAAATTGTACTCTGAAATTGCTTAATAAAAAAACCCTCAAATAGTTGCACCAGTTTTCCCGCATTGGGTTTTTCCGAGGACAATGGTCCAAAACTAACAATGTCATTTTGTGTGATTGTTTCTTTTTCCTTCAGTTGATGATCTGTAATATGTTGAGCATGCACTAGTGTTTATTTTCAGTATTTACATCGTAAATAACTTGTTAAGTAACAAAACAAGTAGGTAGGAATAAATCAGTGAAGTGCATGGAGGGTTTCTAACTAGTAGACTTAGAAACTTCAATAGTGACCCGCATAAGTCCCGTGACCCACTCAAATTTCGTATTTTTTATTTTCATGGAGATTTTGTTTTTTTTTTTAATTTTTTTTGTATTCTATTGAGTCTTATACAAGTCTTATACAGGTCATTCCCGAGTTTTATACAGGTCATCGAGTCAATAGCTAGACGAGCCTTATACGAATACGAGCCGTGCAACATTGGTCCGTACAAGTCTGAAATGAGGAGGCCCGAGCTCATACATGCAAAGGAAAGGAGGACAAATATGTTTTCTACATTGACTTTTTGATTGGGACAATTTGACCAGTGATTGACCAGCATTGACTTGACATTTTGACTTTGTTTGACTTGGAAAAATCTAATTTTGGAAGGTCGAATAGACTAGTAAAGGAGCTGAATTTTTCTGTGCACTTTGACTTGGGTTGACTGTAGACCTTTGACTGAATTTTGACTACAAATTTCTGATGTTTGACCATAGGCCTTCTCTCTCCTTTGACCAAACTTTTGAGGATTGTTTTCACTGAGGTTTGACTAGCAAAGTGTTGGAGAATGCAATAGGGTGGCTATTAATTCAATTTCTCCTTAACCTTAATAATTACTTGTGAACTTTATTTATCTTCTTATGTTTCTTTATTAGATCTTCTCATCAAAAAATTATCAAGAACAAAAATAGTAAAGACAATGGACACAAGTATTAAGCTCCAAGCGAGGGGAAAACCTAGAAAGAACCTCTTCTCTTCTTATAGAATCTGCTTCAAATGAGAAAACCAAGACCCAATACCCTAGACCAAGTCCTCCTCCAGGCACCAAGTCAGACCTTAAAATTAGGTCAAAGATCAATCAAAACAACAAGAGTCAATTCTGCTTCAACCAGCGTCCAACTTCGACTTTGACACCCAGCTTCGGCCATGTAGTAGTTGCAGAAACCCTAGTTTCTTCACACGTGTGAGAGAATACAGCCCAAAAACAAATTTCCTTTTTTCTTCTTATCTTCTACTTGCTTCCTTGACCTTCCCTTCCTTGATGCTCCTTGCTTTAGATTGAACTTCTTGATTGATGAGATCAAATTGGTGACTAATGAGGTCAAATTTGCTTCTATTTATAGGCTTTCCATGACATCAAATACCCTTTTTTAGGTCGACTTGTGCTTGGCGGCTCATAGAACTTTCTAGACTCAAAATCAATATCTTTTACATGTTACAACTTTCCCAATAGGGTCTTGTACAATTGACAAGGACTCTCTTGACTCAAGAAAAATATTCCTTTGACATAACACACCCTAGAAGCATGAAGAACATGCTTGACCTAGATGACCATCAAAATGGAGAATGAAACCCATGTTTAAATTATTATTTTTCTTTCTTCCTTTTCTTGTTACATAAGTTATACATAATGGAATACATTGATAATTATGAAGACCGAAACTAGTTACATTCTCCAACACTCCCTCTTAACTAGGGAGGTATTCATAATTGTACACCTGGTACAAGGATATTCTCAAACTAAAGAGTTATCATAAGAAGAGTCGAATTGGTAAGTCATCTTTAAGCATCAACATCATGACCAGCATTGTCAACATAGTAAGGCCTTAACATGAAAATCTCTTTCTTATACAAGAGCATAATGTTGGGAGGCTTTACGTGAGATACCACACTACCTCTACAAGGTACATACCCGTCTAGATGTTCACTAGGTAGGTCCTTTTAGGACTATTCTTATCTTAGATTCCCAATCCTCACAGAATATCGGTCCTCTTCGACCACTCTTGTCTTGGATAATTGTTATTCCATTTCCTATCTTGGATTTTCTATCCTCAAGGAAATCATGGATGCTTATCCAATCCCCCATCCACCATACTCTCTCCATGGCCTTCACTTAGACGTAGAGTTGTTAGTCATGGCCTAGTGCATGACACATGAAGAAGAGAATACAACTATGATGTTTATCATCACTACCTCTCAACCAAAGAGGAGATCACTATTCCCACTTGATCTAGGGAATAGATCCTTGCTCCTTCACAAACATTAATGAGACTTCATACTCCCTCTAAAGCATAGACGAGATTCGTTGACTAGTTTCAATTTGGAAGTCATGACCACAAGCTCTCTAACATGTTTCCATAAGTGTATCAACTACCGGTTCTTCATGGAGATGGTTGCATGGCTCCTTCTTTCCTTTGTATCTCATCATATTGAGCTTCCTTTCTTCCTAGATGTTGTAGAGCCATCTTCTCCCTTCAATCTAGTGACAGGATTCAGGCCATCAATCTTGCATATCACTTTCCTCCAATCATTATCAATGGAGACATTATATTGAGCCTTATCAAACTAGTCATAGCTCCCTCTTAGACATGAAAGTGATCTTCATTGATGTAGGAACATGAACATCAAGTTATCTTCTTACAATACTACCTTTCAATCCCAAGAAGATGATGTAAACATCTTGACTTCATAATCACTCACTCAATCCATAAGTTCTTTGAATCAAGTTCAACACCAACAATTGAACTTTCGTCAACTATCATTATGCATTTCTACCACATCCTTCCAGGTAGCAAAACACTATCAGATAACCAATATCAAAATATTAATATTAGACTTACCTTATCATGATGGCCCCTTTCATCAAAGTATTTGCTTCTTTGAGATCAACCTCTTTTTGCATGATCCTTCTCCATATTGTACAAGAATCTTTCTCCATGCATTATTTTAATCGGAGTGCCCATGGATCGAACTTGATTACCAAGCTACAATATCTTCCTCGAAGATGTCATTGTTAACTCCCTTTCTTTCTTCTGGAGACTATACTTGATGTAGATCAACATTGTCATATTTATGCCATGCTACTTTGCGAGAGAGTCTTTAGTTATTCCAAAGAATATCAAACTTCTTCTTTCAAGCATCGAATAATCACATGGAAGACTTACCGAGCACATTCTCATAACCATCTTGTCTTGCATGATTCTTATAGATATGAACCTTTCCCTAGAGAAGAGTTACTTAAAATACCTTTGCTTCCATGCAATCATCTAGCCATCCTTTCTTAAACTATTTTGCTTCTTATACCTGTCTAAGATAGGTTTCTATTCCTGAGAGTAGAAAGACTCTCATTTTTCCCTTCACACTGCAACTTGACCATTTGCATTCCTTCATCCCTTAAAAGCATTGTTTCCATACTAGATGAAATATATACTAGTCATGTCATAATGCTCTTTCCAAGAACCTTCCAAAATGATGGTTCTTATAGGATCTTAATGATCCCTCTTTGCAGAATGACTATCTCTAACATGATGTTAGAAAAATGCTTGGATGAATAATACGCAATATGGTTCCAATCTTTTTATTCTTTGACGGTTGGATGATTTTTCAAAGCAACTTAATCATGTAGATTATAATACTACTACCATATGCTTTCTCCTATGATGCCATATTCCATGCAAGAATCAAGACTATTCTAGAGTATGTAACAATGCATGCTACTCTCCCGGCTGCGGGTGTTAACATTTAAGGGAGGTACGAGGGCGGGCTTCCCACTGGGCAAGTGGCAGCCCAGTCCCGCCACCTGTACAAGACCATTAAAGGCCTGCCACCCCTATCGCTTCATATTGATTCCAGGCAGTGTAATTCACAGCAAACAAGCCGCTCTTGGTATTTTGCTTCACGCGCGCTCTGCAACTTCGGCTTCCGGGAGGCAGCTGCGGGGTATTGGTTCGCACATGGCACGGACTGCGGACACACAGTATATTTACAGCGCGATGGGGAAGGTAAAGCATTTCATTTCGGTTGTTTTGGTTTTCGTTCGGCTTTGGGTTTCTCTGTTTGGTGGTTTGCAGAGCTGTGGATGCCACAGAGGGTCTCACAGGCACAGACCTCGGCCTGCGCTTATGACCGAGCTGGTTCCTTCTGAGGAGTCTCCCCATAATTATGTTCATCTCTCCCTCGCTCCAAGGCTCTCCTTTCGCTGTCGTTGGAGGTTCACACCTTGGCCTGTAATTCTGGTAGCCCTGGTCCGTTTTGGTGAATTTCCCGTGCAATTTGCGCATTCTCCTTCTGCTCCTGGGTCTTCTAGTATCATCCCGCCTTTTGTGCCTCCGCTTTGCCAATTTCAGTCGAGCCACAGCTCCCCGCGCCATCTCTCAGTCAATACCTGTCCGCAATGCCAAGGGAAAGGCTTCGCCTTAGCAATCGCAGAGGCGGGTCTAGGGGAGGAGCCAGGGGTAGAGCCAACCCGCAGCGCTCCTCAGATTCTTCATCAGATGACGCTCGTAGCGCACGGCAAGGCCGAAGGAGAGGTCGTGGGCGGGCTCGTGCCTCTGTCTGCGAGCACATCTCCCATCCCACAACCCGGTTCTGCTTCCTGTGCCTTCTGGATACCGATACCTATTATGTCTCTGTTAAAATTGAGAAGTGCGAACGTGTTGTCCCTCCGCCAGTTGCAGAGGAGCATAGGCCTCCTGCTCCAGCCATGGGTCAGCAAGCTCTGCCTCCTGCTCAAAGCATATGTCAATCAGTTCAACCTCCTGCTCCGATTCTGGGTCAGCGAAATTTGCCAGAGACAACAGTGGGTGCCGTGGCGGGTCCA
This sequence comes from Pinus taeda, assembly GCA_000404065.3. Classification (NCBI taxonomy): domain Eukaryota; kingdom Viridiplantae; phylum Streptophyta; class Pinopsida; order Pinales; family Pinaceae; genus Pinus; species Pinus taeda. Next base: position 94,920 of record APFE030569999.1, read on the forward strand.
AGTGCTCCAGCAAAAGACGACGCGCCCTACACTGACTCAAGCGAGCCGGACCAATATGGCTGCAGGGTGGTGGAAGAGCAGCCATCCACCTCCGTGGATGACTGAGCCAGTTTCCAGGACTCTTGGGTGGCGGGTATGGCACTGTAATTTTGTTCGTCTGGTTTGTCATGTTCTCTGTCTACACAGCGCAATTTTTCCTTGTAAAGCTGAAGCTATGCTCAGCTCCTTGCTTGATAATCATGGTTCTTAAGTGTGCTTCTGTCTGCGGCTATTTAGTTCGAAGTAATAGTCTGGGGATATAGTTTTTTGAGTCTGTAATTGGGAAAATGTCTGGGTTACTAGGATTATCTTTCGACTGGTTAGAGTTTTTAAGCAGTTTGCTGGTCTTCCAGACTTGGTTGGTGACAAAGGTCTGTCTGGATATGTGTCTCAATGGGCAAAATCCATCTCTGTATGGTGAAATCTGAGGCATGCCTCGTTGTAACTTTCTGCAGCTTTTTTGTACAATAATAGAAGTAGACTAATTTACAAAAAAAAAAAAAAACAATGCATGCTACTCTACTTTCTACTTAATAAAAGAAAGAAAAATTTCATAAAGAACCTGACAAAGATGAGACTGTTGAAATTGTAACTAGTATCGGTCTTCATAATTGTTGTCTAGCTCATGACTTGATGTAATTCGTATATATTTGTTAAAACAAGAAAAGGAAATTATTGTAAAGATCAAAAGAAAAAATATTTTTATAAATCCAGGGGTTTCATGCTTATTCTATTACGTTTCTAGGTATAAGCACCCGTTGTGTGCTCTTAGGGTTGAGTCATGAGTCATTGTCCTTGTCATTATGTAGTAGACCCTTCTTGGGCTTTTTGTGTTAAGAAAGAAATATATATATTTATCAAAAATATGTTTAGTCCCTCCACCAAGTCGGCCCATTACCAATCAAGGCGAACTCATGATGAAAATTCGACCACACCAAGAGACTATATATAGAAGAGGAACTCAACTCATTGTGTCATCAATTCATTCATGAAATCGATCTACAATTTCTAAGGAAGAAAAGAAGGGCAAAAAGATTGAAAATAAGGTTTTTCTCCAAGTGAAGAATAGAGCCCTTGTCAAGCTAAGGAAGACCGAAAAATCTCTATTTTGTTGTCACACATGTGAAAGGATTAAGGTAACTAATGTGAGGGCACGAGACCAAGAGTGTAGGCCAAGATTTCAAAAGCAAGAGAGTGTCGAGACCCTATTTAACTCAAATTCGGGAGTTTGACTTATGTTGACTTTGAAGATCTTAGTTGGAATTTCACAAGTTTTCTTGGGAGGCTGACTTGGTGGATTGGAGGAGGTCTTTGTCTTGGTCAAAGGGTCTTGGTTGTCTCATTTGATTTGGTTCTAAAAGAACAGAACAGAATTTTTGGGTCTTCCCTTAGAAGAAGGGTTTTCCCTCGCTGAGTGCCTACATGTGTTCTTTTCTTTGTGATCTTCATTGTTTTGGCAATTGTCTTGTTGATAAAAAATTAATAATAGAAGAAGTAATAAGAAATCACAAGAAATTGTCATGTTAAAGAGAAATCAAATTGAAGAAACCCTAATAAGTTTCCCTAAGGATTTCTCAACAGAGACTTCCTTCAATAATAAAGATCCTTGGCATCTTCTCCTTTCGGTTTCTTCTCAGGTTCTCCCTTTTCTTCAACTATGTGAGCTTCACTTCTTTCCTTTCTTTTGTTATCTTTCTTGTTTGGACAATCCCTCTTAAAGTGTCCATACTCATTGCATCCAAAGCATCGAATCTTTGGACATATTGGTCTTTTTCTTGGACTTTCCAAACTTCCCTTTCTTCAACTACTTGGACTTTGCAATGAACACTTTAGACCTTTCGTATGATTCGGTGTTATTGGTGTCATCCATAAAGAAAGGAATGACATGACAAACCAAGGAGGAAAGTGATTGATGGCTAATGCCCTACAAGGAAGAAGCTCGACTAAATTTCATGACATCAAGGAAAGAAATTGATCAAGCAGCTGAAGTACCCACGAAGAAGAAGTTGCTGATGAAAAAGGAGAGTTCCTAGTTAAGAGGGAGCTCTGACAAGTCCCTAATAAAGACGGAGCTTGAGCAAGTCCCTGGTCAGAAGGAGCTTGGGTACATTCCTTTACAGGAATAGGCATATCTTCCCTAGTTGAGGGCGAGAGATAGACGCAACATTCTTTTCTTTACTTGGGAAGAAAGAATGGAGGATTGGGTAATCATCTGGGATTCGATGGTCTTTGAGGATGTATAGGGCATCCAAGATAAGAGTAGGCAAGAGGACCGATATTCTTTAAGGGTCAGGAACCCAAGATAAGAATAGTCCTAGAAGGTCATACTCAGTGAACACCCGGGTGGGTATGTACCTTGAGAGACAATGATGAAGGTGTCTATAGTCATTGGTCTCGCCAACATTGTTCTCTAATCTGATGAGAGATAGAGTTGTCAGTCAAGGCCTTGTTGTGGAAACAATGTTGGTTACTATGATGCTATATAGATGAATTACCAATCCAATTATTCTTATCATAAATTCTTCAGATTGAGAATGACCAAGTACCATTATGAATACCTCCCTAGTTAAGAGGGAGTGTCGTAAAATGTAACTAGGTTTGGTCTTCATAATGATATGTAAATGTGATTTTTGTAAATGATGTAATGAAGAAAATAATTTATTATTGGCTTGCTTCATGGTTTCATGAGTAAGGGATTTTTGTTTTTAAAGTCAATGTCATATATGACCCTTCTTGGTCATATAAAGAATGTATCTAAGTCTACAAGTTGACTAGAAGCCCTGCAATAGACAAGAACAGTCATTCTCTTCTTGATGTCGGCCTCAGAATGTATACAAATGACAAGTCGGCTCACATATGGAGACACACCATTTCAAATGATCATGTTGGCTCAAATGTAGCGGCGAACAACTATATATAGGAGCCTATACCCCTCACATTTCCACAGTGACAATTTGATATATCTCTAAAATTTCTCAATATATTTTCTGAGGTTCTCGATAGCAAGAAGTTCGGTTACCACAGTGATCACAGTAGACTAGTGTGGGGTGACATTACAGTGATATCTCCCTCACTGTCTCGGCATATATTCACTGTAATGCGGATGGACATATCACAGTGGTACAGTTTGGATAACGTCTCGTTATTGTGCTAATAAGATGATGCTCAGTGCTAGATCTCAGTGATACTATGTGTTGTGCTAAATAGTGATACCAGGTGCTAGATCTTAGTGAGACTGTGTTGTGCTCAATACATGGTGCTGTGCTAAATAGTGATACCAGGTGCTAGATCTTAGTGAGACTGTGTTGTGCTCAATACATGGTGCAACTCGGTGTTAGTGAAAATCTGAAGGTATGATGCACAATTCTGTGAGGCCAAAGTTCAGGGATATATCACAACGTTTGGATGTTGTAGTGATCATTTTTTGAAGAAATCGAAGAATCAAGGAAGAAGGATTACTTTCTCTTGGTCTGGGAATGGCAACACAGGTCAAGGGTCTTAGTTTTGGTATTCGTCAACTGGAATCTCTATAAGAAGAATTTGTGCGAGTTTTCCTCTCAATGAGTGAGAGGTTTTGGCCCTGGCAGAAAGCCAACATCTTGTGTTCTTGTCTCTTTTGTTTTGGTAACTATTTGATGAAGTAACAAAACACACTAATAATAACAAGAGAAGATTGTGCTAATAAGAAAAAGTAAAAAGTACCTCACAAATAGTTATCATCATGAGAAAAATCTTATTAACCTAATCGCCCTAGATTCTTCAACAGAGCTCTCCTTCTTGATGATATCTCCAACTATATTGATGCTTTCAAGTCCTTCAAAGAGACTTCAATGATGCCCTAGAATGATGACTTCTAGGATGCCTTCAACATCGATGTCTTCGAACAGCTTCAAAGAGTGAATGATGATCACAAGATTCTTTGATGCTTCATCTTCTTCAAGATGATGCACTAGAGAATCTTCAATAAGAACTTGTCCTTCCTTCCTTTGATGATGAGGTCTTCCTCAACAAAGGCTTGATGTAGTACTCTTCCTTCTAGATCAATAGATCTTCTTCCTCTTTCCTTGTGTCCTTTTGCAAATGATTCCCCTTGATAAGCAAACTCTTTAAGATGATCTTCCAGTTGCCTTCTCTTCTTCACCTTATCTCTGGTACCATGTTGGAGAATGCAGTAGGGCAGCGATTAATTCAAATTCTCCTTAACCTTAATAATTGCGTGTGAACTTTATCTATCCTCTTATGTTTCTTTATTAGGACTTCTCATCAAACAATTATAAAGAAAAATAACAGTAAAGATAATGGACACAAATATTAGGCTCCAAGCCAGGGCAAAACCCCTCCAAAGGGAAAACCCAGAAAATAAATTCTTCTCTTCTTATAAAATTTGCTTCAAATGAGAAAACCAAGACCCAAAACCGTAGACCAAGTTCTCATACAAGCTCCAAGTTCGCCCTCCAAGAAGCCCTTCCAGTTAGGTCAAAGATCAACCAAAACAACAAGAGTCAATTTTGCTTCAACCAGCTTCCAGCTTCAACTTTGACCCCCAACTTCGAGCTATGAGCTCGACCTGCAAATTCAACCTACAACTTTGGCGTTGCAGTAGCTGCAGAAACCCTAGTTTATTCACACGTGTGAGAGAATAAAGCCCAAAAACAGATTTTCGTTTGTCTTCTTGTCTTCTACTTGCTTCCTTGACCTTCACTTTAGCTTCCTCGATACTTCTTGCTTCAAATCGAAATTCTTGATAGATGAGATCGAATTGGTGACTAATGAGGTCGAATTTGCTTCTGTTTATAGGATTTCCATAAGGTTAAACATCCTTCTTTACGCTGAGTTGTCACTTCAAGGGCCGACTTGTGCTTGGAGGCTCATAGAACTTTCTAGACTCAGAATCAATATCTTTTACATGTTACAACTTGCCCAATAGGGTCTTATACAATTGACAAGGACTCTCTTGACTCAAGAAAAATATTCTTTTGACATGACAAACCCTAAAAGCATGAAGAACATGCTAGCCCTAGATGGCCATCAAAATGGAGCATGAAACCCATGCTTAAAATAATATTTATCTTTCTTCCTTTTCTTGTAACATAAGATATACATAATGACTTGAGTACATTGACAATTATGAAGACCAAAACTAGTTACATTTTCCAACACAAAGAAGGCTTGACTATTGATCCAGCTCATTTGGAGGATTGTTGACTGTTGATTTTTGGACTGGTTAGGGCATCATTTGTTGTTGTTGACTTTGACAGAATTTGCATATTTGACTTGTTGACTATATTTGACTTTGGGGCTCATCTTTTGTATATTGGTTGGTTGGTCTCTTGGATAGTCAAAAGATTGACTTTGACTCTTGTGTTGATGATTTGGAACAGTGTATCTCTCTGTTGAACATTTGATGACAATCTAATAGAAGAAGAATTTTGAAAGGGTTTTCCTCCTTGTGGAGTTTTTCCCTAGTCTTTAACCAAATCTTGTCTCTTCTTATTGTTATTGGTTGTCTTCTATTGTGCATTGGATTTACTCTTCTATCTACAATTGCTTATTGTCATTAGAATATTGAATTTATTTGAAAATTGATTGTTAATTGAAGAAGAATTGGAATAAGTGATTGTGCTAAGCATAGAACACTGAAAAATTGACAAGCATGAAGTGGATATTTGCTAGTCATCTAGCCCAAAAAATGTCCATATTGCAAATGATTCAATTCTTGATATGATTAGGAAGAGAGATTAGAGGGGAAAAAAGAGGCTTAACCTTGCAAACAAAAAAATCAACTTCTTGAGGATGGGGAAAACCCGATCCTTAGGCACACCTTCCACAATGCTTCACCCCTCACCATCATCACCTTTTTTGGTGCCAAGGTCAATGCTTGGGGGACAATGTTCTATTTGGTTAATTATTAAAACAAGGGAGACAAAGGGCGTTGACAAGATTGTGGCCAAACATTTTCTATGGACTGACATTCCTTTCAATATTCCAAGAACAGCGTATTCTACCATTCCATGTTTGAAGACACTTCTATCGTTGGCCCAAGATACAAGGGCCCTTCCTATAATGACTTGAGAGGGCCTCTCCACCAAGGGGAATAGATTGATTACACAGAGAGATTGGTTGAGACTATGGAATCATGGTAGATCACCAAATGCATCTTTATCTTAGACATTTGAACAAATGGATAGGATAGGTCCATTCTCAATTTCTTGGTTGATTGTCCAATGAGGAAAATGTTTATGAAGTCTATCTATGCATCTACATATGTTAAATATGCACAGTTACTATGTGAGTTGTTGGATGGCTTCCTCCGAGAGATAGGTCCACATTATGTAGTCCAAGTCATTACAGACAATGCTACTAATGATGTGGCTATTAGCATGTTGCTTATCAAGAGGTATCAAGCCTTATATTGGACTCCTTGTGTTGCCCATTGCAATGATTTGATGTTGTAGCAGACATGGGAAAAATATCTTGGAACAAGGAAATCGTTGATTTAGCCAGGTGTGTCACAATGTGTGCATGTGTGTGTTCTTACACTCATGAGATAGTTCACAGGAACAAGGAGTTGGTCCATCTTGTTCTCACACAATTCAATGTTGGAGTACAAAGGATGTTTCTTTTAGATTAGTAGAATGCTCATGTCTATAGCACTAAAGTGAATGGGCAAGCCATAGCCCATGTTATGAGATACAATCAGAATTTTTGAATGGAGGTGCAAAAGTTGTGTGCCATTAATGAACCTTTGGTAAAAGTTCCTTGATTGGTTGATGGGGACAACCACACAACGGGCTACTTGTATGAGGCCATGGATAGGGCCAGAGAAGTTTTCCATTGGTATTATGAGGACAAGGAAAGAGGGATCCACTAAACAAGCCTAGAAATAGAGTATAATTGATGAGCAATGGAATAATATTCTCCATCATCAAATCCATGCAACAAGGCTCTACCTCATCCGCGCATATTTTCAAGTGCGTAGTCTAAGATTTGATGCTGAAGTTATCGATGGATTTTTCTAAAATGTTCAAAGAATGGTGTTGTCTATCGTTGAACACCAAAGCTTTCCAAACAAATGGTGATATATAAGTTGGCTACTATGACATTTGGTTATGACATGGATATCTAAACCAAGACCACAAGGATGGCATGTAAGCTTCACGTAAAATTTGTTTAGCACTTCTAAATTTCATTGTCTTTCCTTTCTATCTATTTGTTACTTGATGAAAATATAATTCATTGTCTTTCCTTCCACTTATTTGTTGTAGATATTCACTGGGAAAACTCTAGCAAAGGACTCCTATAGTTACAGAAATTTTCCATATGGGTGCTTATTCAAATCTGTAGCTCTTTGGGGTGTGAACACAACGAGAGCGTCTTTGGAAAAATACACTACAATAAGTGCAATAGGTTTGAGATGTTCAAATTAAAATTTTAATGTATTTTACTTTCATCAATTTTAATTTATGTCCATCGGCCATCATCCTTTGACTACAAAATCGCCCTCATATAGGTTGAATGTCCATCACCTTAATGACATGGTTTATGTCTACAACAATCTCAAGCATTGCGTTAAACAAATTGATAAAGTACCTAAAACGAATGCCATTTCATTTGACGTGATTTACATAAGAAGTCCGTGGAGGGTGTAGACCAAGAGGTGTTAATTTTAGTTAACAACGGTATGTTCTATGCTTAGCACAATTACTTCAATATTCTTTTAGCGGAACAATGACAATTTCCAATTTATTTTTCCATTAGCAATCACATTGACAGTAACTGTAGATAGAACATCAACAAAAAAAGTAGAAGACAAGCCAAGACAAGAGAACACCAAATTTGGCAAATGCCAGTGAAAAACCCCAAGATGGGGAGAACCCTTTGATCAATTCTTCTTATTATTATATCAAATGTTCAGCAGAGAGATAGAGAGTACAATAAAGTCAAAATTGAATTGCCAAATGATAGTCAAAACAACCCTAACAAATCTGAAGTCAACAGCAGTCAAATTTTGTCCTAACTAGAAAGTCAACGCTTGTCAATGCAGCAACAAATAGTCCTTTATGTAGCTTAGTCAAGCTCAACCTTCTTTTCTAGTCGAAGTCAACCCAACATAGTCATAAAAACAATGGTCAAACTCTACAATCAACTCTGCCATCAACCCTGTGATTGGTCTACAGTCAAAGTCAACAAAATGCCTCGGTTCCTATGCCAATAATTATGGCTTGTCAAAAACAAAATTCTGACCCAAAAATTGCAATCAAATGTGGTCAAAACACCCCAGTCAACGTTGGCAAAACCTGCAAAAGGCTGAAATTTCGGCCCTGTAATCCATCCTTCTGCTCCCACACATGTAAGGAAAAGAAATGCCCAACAAGTTGTACGAACCAATCATACGAGGAGAGAGAAGAATGTGTGAGATGAGATGAAGCTAAATGAGGTTGGAGGTCTCTCTATTTATACAAATCATTGAGGGTGAAGTGGCATGTCTCTTGGCTTCATGAACCTACATGATGATGTGGCCGACCTTGACAATTTTCACGTGTCAGGGCATAAATTCAAAAACACATTTCTGCTTAACCAAATTTGATGACCTTTAGGTCAATTTCGGTCTTCTTGAAAAGAGGAATCCAATGCAATAATTATCTCCATCAAATGAGTTGTCCAATGTGGGATTTGGCCCTAGTTGCCAATTTTAACACTCCCTCTCAACTAGGGAGAATTCCACCTGCCAATACATCATTCCATCATGTACCATCTCTACATCTCATCTCAACTTCGTTGAACAATGATGTAATAATGAAGAAGAATTGATCAAGAGTAAGTCACAAGACCTTGCCACTCTCCATTGACAAAATTCAGTCTAGTGGTAGAACCCCAAATGGATATGATCCTGAATGATCAAGTTGTTGAACACTATGCATCCTAGACATAGGGAGTATAGTAGTACACGATGCGTCCATCTGTAGTGTTATGGTCCCTATCCACTTTTCCCAACTCATTAGATAGATGAGAGGTACTTCCCATGAGTCACAGACTACATGGGTAGGATGTATGTTGGGGCATCCGCAGGAGAAGGTGAACCACTCATCCTGCTCATATGCCATAGGAGAAGGAGAAGCACTCAGCCTATGCATATATCATCAATCGTAGGGGAAGGTGAACCACTCACCCTACACATGTGTCATCAATCATAGGGGAATGTGAACCACTCACCCTGTACATAGCGCACCTGTAGGGGAAGGTGAACCACTCATCCTATGGTCGCTCATAACTCCAAGTACCTCGAGCCCCCGAGCTCAATGTCCAACTCAACCGGGACCCTCATGGGAGGGTCCTTCCACGACTCCAAGTCTCTCTCGGAAAGCTAAAAAATTGACCTTATCCAAGGGCTTCATGAGAATGTCAACAATTTTCTCATCAGTCCTGATGTGTTGGAGCCTTATTACTCCTCGTTGTACCATATCCTGGATAAAGTGGTACCTGATGTCAATATGCATGGAGCAGTAGTGGAACAGGAGATTCTCTGAAAGGTGAATCCCACTTTGGTTGTTGCAATAGATCACGGTGGTATCCTACACATGCTCAAATATCTCACTGAAGAGCTTCCTCAACCAAACAGCTTCACAATAGGCCATACTAGCAACAATATATTCAACCTTGGCAGTGCTTAAAGCAATTGATTTGTGCTTCCTTTCCATCATGAAATTGAAGCAGACCCCAATGAGAAGCAGCGTCCTGACATGCTCTTTCTATCTACCACATTCCTAGCCAAGTTAGCATCAGAATATCCATGTAGCCTCAAATTCCCAACAGTGTATCTTAGACCATAGTTGATTGTGCCAGGGAGATCGCAAGAGATTTTTAGCAGCAATCCAATGTATGTGATGAGGCTCAACCATGAATTAACTCAAAGTATTTATAGTAAAGCATTTGGTCGGATGGGAGTTTACCAAGAACATCAGCGGCCCCACAAGTTGTCAAGACATGGAAGGGTTTGCCAATTTGGGCCCAATAGCACTTCCACATAGCTTCTTGAAATTGAGTTCCATTAGAGTAGCCATAGACTTGCAATCCACCATCCCACATCTCTCTAGCAACTTCACAACGTATTTTCCTTGAGAAAGGAAAATCTCGCCTAGCTTAAGAAGTAATGCATCAGTCCTAGGTCCTTCATCTTGAACTCGGAAGTCAACTCCCTCTTGCATTGATAAATGAGAGGGTCCACACCTGTTAGAAAGAGATTATCAACATAAAGGACCAAAATAAGAGGCATGTTCTTTTCAACCTTGAAGTATAGGTTCGGATTAGCATAGCTCCTCATAAATCCCAAATTCACAAGATCACTATCAATCCTTTCATATCAGGCCCTAAGGGCTTGCTTCAACCCATAGAGAGCTTTCTTCAACCTACATACATGTGCCCTTCGATCTCGAACTTTGAACCCTTAAGGTTGCTCCAAGTAGACTTCCTCCTTAAGCGAGCCATGCAAGAAAGCAGTCTTGACATCCATTTGATGTAGGTTGCTTCCTTGATTGGCAGCGAGAGAAATAATAGATCGGATAGTGGTATATCGATCCACTAGTGCAAATATCTCATCATAGTCCACTCCTTCCTTTTGAGAGAAGCCTTGTGCAACGAACCTGGCCTTATATTTTTCAGGACTCCCATCAGCTCCATCTTTAATTTTGTAAATCTAGTTAGAAGAGACCATATACTTGTCCATGGGTCTAGGCACCACATCGCAAACATCATTCTTCATGATAGATTCATATTCCTCATTCATCGCATCCTATCAAACTTGATGTTTGACGACTTCTTCAAACGTGCATGATTCAACTTGAACAATAGTACTCATAGCAGCCAAATAACCTTGATACTCATTCGGCTTCTTACTTTCACGAAATGTCCCTCTTGGACAAATCTGTCTTTCAGCATCTTCAAGAGTATATTTGAGCCATAGTGGACGTTTCCTTGAGGTAGAGGGATCACCAGGAGGTGGATCAATAGGATCCATAGGGCCTTCAACATCGGCATAGGCTCATTTGTCTGAGGTTCATTCTGTTTTTTGGTAGCATCATCATCTTCCTTCCTTGGGATAAGGATATCTCGAGCTTTTCCAAGGGCAGTCTTCATCAAAGGTGACATCACAACTCACATCCACATCTCTTTGACCAAGCACATAGATTCTATATGCCTTTGAATTTTCACTGTAGCCGACAAATATTCCTTTCTACCAAGAAGCTTCCAACTTGTACCTTTTCTCTTTAGGCACATGAAAATACATGAGACAACCAAATACTCTAAAATGAGAAACATCAGGTTTCTTACCATGAAGACTTCCTCATGTGTCTTGAAATCCAATGCTTGTTGCGGGCTCCTATTTTGGACATATATGGCAGCGTTGGCAGCTTCTCCCCATAAGAACTTTGTTGATCATGGAGCATGGCACGGGTGGCTCCACGATTGTTCGATTCTTCCTTTCAGCAACACCATTATGCTCAAGAGTGTATGGGACAATTGTCTCCCTCTTAATGCCAGATTGTCTGCAAAATTCATTGAATCCATTTGATTCATATTCAGTTCCATTGTTGGTCCTTAATATCTTAATTTTATTCCCTGATTGATTTTCCACCAATGCTTCAAAAGAACAGAACCATTTAAACACTTTATCGTTCCTCTTCAAGAAATAGATCCATGTTTTGCGAGAGTAGTCATCCACAAAGATTGCATAATATAAGTATCTTTCCAATGATGTTACGAGAAACATACTAGATAGGTCAGAATGGACTAATTGAAGAATATTAGTTGTGTAGCTCTCACTAGAAGGGAATGGTCCCTTTGTATGTTTCCCAGTTGCACAACCCTGACAAACACCTTCATGGTTTATGTTAAACTTGGGCATACCTATGACCATCTTCCTTACCCCTGGTAAGGGTTTCTAATGTAGGTGGGCAAATCTCAAGTGCAATAATTCACATTGCAAAGAAGTATCACTCGCCAAAGCTCCCAAAGGACTTCCTCCAACTTGATAGAGACCATCAACCCTAAATCCAAGAGTAAATGCATCTTTAGGGTTTCTTTGCCAAATACGTACATTTCCATCAACGAATGCTACCTTGAAACATTTCTCTTCCATTGCAAAAATAGATACCAGGTTCTTCCTCAAATCGGGCACATACAACAGTTCTTGTAGATGTATGGTTTGACCTTGATTCAAGTGAAGAGTGACATTACCTATCCCTTTCATAGGGTAGGTGGCATTATCTCCAATTATGATCTTTAGATTAGTCATCTTTTCAACCAAATTTGAGAGGGCCTCCTTGTATCCATTAAAGTGCCTTGAGGCTCCACTATCAATCAACCAATGATCCAATGTATCCAAAGGAGAGGCAATAGATAGAGTGGAAATATGATAAACTCATCTAGTTTTTCTACAACATTACTTTCATCATGCCTGGCATTTCTCTTCCTCTTGGGAGGTCAACCATTTCCATTTCAAGCAACAGGAGCATTCCTCTTTCCTTTGTTCTTGAACCTGTTGTTTCTTTGATTGTCATTGCCTTTGAAATTGTTGTGGTTGTTGTTGTCATCATCCCTTGGAGTATTCTTCTTGTGAGGACACTCACTAGCAGAGTGGTCGAACCTATTGCAATCGTAACACCTTCCTAGTCTTCCTTCCTTGAATCCCTTCTTGAATCCTTCACCCTGTCTCCTTGGACCAGCATTATTCTTCCTCTTTGCATAAGCGGCAAAGGTTGTAGGTTCATTTCCATTGGAGGGCTTATCTCTCTCCATCATCCATGTTTCCTCTTTAGTGCATCTAGCCAATAAATCATTGAAACCAGGCATACTGCAATTGTTGAGAATGGTGGTGGTAAATACATCCCATGGTCTTGAAAGACCTCCAAGTGTAATGAGAGTGAGCTCCCTGTCGGCAATAACTTCTCCAATAGATAGAAGGTCATTATTGATTTGTGTTATTCTCATGAAATAGGATTGGATAGGCTCCCCTTTATCCATTTTGATGTCCTTCAACTTGTTCTTGAGAAAGAGGATTTGATTTGCATTGTTCACTTTGAACATCCCAACCAACTTATCATACATCTCCTTAGATGTTCCCAAATCAGAAATATAGGCAACCAAATGCTTTTGAATGGAGTCAATAATAATTTTCTTAGCTTTGACCTCATCTTTTCTATACTTTGACTTAGTAGCAGCCAATACATTTGAAGGAGGCTCCACCACGTTTCCCTACAAAGTCCATTGCATCATGCTCTTCCAAAGTCAAGTCCAAAGTAATTTTCCATGCATGATAGTCAAATTTGACATTAAACTTATCCTCAGTCTTGAAGAAAGATGTAGAAGCCATTGAAGATTGTCTTTGACCAACAAATCTCTCTTAGTGACTGCTTTTCTCTCTCTTGCTTAAGCTTTGTCTTCACCTAGGCTCTAATACCATGTTAATTTTAGTTAACAATGGCATGTTCTATGCTTAGCACAATTACTTCAATGTCCTTTTAGCAGCCCAATGACAATTTCCAATCTAGTTTTCCATTAGCAATCACATTAACCATAAATCAGATTAATAGTAATTGTAGATAGAACATGAATAACAAAATACAAAAGACAAGCCAAGACAAGAGAACACCAGATTTGGCGAATGCCAGGGAAAAGCACCTGGATGGGGAAAACCCTTTGATCAATTCTTCTTATTATTATATCAAATGGTTAGCAGAGAGATAGAGAGAGTACAATAAAGTAGATTACACGAGGTGGAGCGGAGGAGGAAAAACATGCGGAACTAGGGTTTGAAGCAGGAGTGCAGCATTGGGCACCATGGAAGGGCAAGAAGGGGGGAGCTCTACTCCCTCCTACAGTCATGTTGTTTCAAACCGCTTCAAGAAGCCCATGGAAGCGGAACCCGGGGACACAGAAAGAGGAAAACAGGAAAGCAGCAGAGCACAGAGGCAAGCAGAAAAGCAGGAGGAAGGCATCAAAGAGAAGCGTACAGAAGTAGACAGTCAAAAAAATGACCTCACAATCGGACAAGACCATGTAAACCTAAAGCATCCATCACACCTCGAGTGGTGTTAAGTGATCCGGCGCTACAAGCGCACCGGGAGCACATGGCGACTCATGCAGTGATATGTAAATTCATGGGGTTTTAGCCAACGGAGAAAGCCCTACACATATGGATAAAGAACCATTGGAAACCTAAGGGAGAAATAGATTTGCATCTTGGATCCAAGGGTTTCTTCACAGTGGTGTTTGCAAACCTAGTAGATAAAGACAAGGTGTTTGAAGGAGGACCTTACATCTATGTGGCTGTAGGCCTCTATATGATGCCATGGGTTATGAATTTTGTTTTGGAGCGAGAAACATTTACTTCGGTGCCGGTATGGGTAAGACTATATTCCCTACCTCTAGATCACTGGCTGTCAAAATCACTAAAAGCCATAGGTAATAAACTAGGGCATTTTTTAAAAATATCAGAGGCCACTCTGCATGGAAAATATACCTCATTTGCTAGAATATGTGTGGAAATGGACCTTTCTGGGGCTTTGCCAGATGAAATAATTCTAGAAGTATACAATGAAGATTGGGTACAGGCGGTGGATTATGAGCATGTACCCTTCAGATGCCGCAAATGCCATGAACACGAGCACCTCTTCAGACACTTCCCTTTAAGCAAAATGGAGACCAGTATCAAAGCAGCCTCAGGTAAGGAAACTGAAAGGTTTACCAAGGTGGGGGGCAAAGGAAAGGAGGAAGGAAATACCAAAAAAAATCTACGAGGAAAAACAGCCTAGTCATACTAGGTTCAAGATATTAGAAAAGAAGAGGGGGAGGAAAGAACAAATAAAGAAATGATGGACAATCATGTAGAGAAGGAAAAGGATGACAGCATGGAGGATAGACCTGATAAAAGCCAGAAAAGGGAGGATCATCCAAGCACCATGGAACTTGATAGGGACCAAGAGATGACCCCAAGCGAAGTGGGTACGGAGAATACTGAACTTCAAGAAATACTGGAAAGGAAGCATCTCAATCTAAAAAAGTTCCTGGAGGAAGGAACAACCAAAGGAGTGGATTCGCTACCTCCAGATGAATTTAACATAGTACAACAGCTCTTCCTCTGGAGAATGCAGACAAAGGGTGCAGGGGTCAAAAGAAACTATGATAGTCAGGATAATGGAGGGGTTAAAACTATGGAGGCAATAAGAGGACAAGCTCCCAAGAACCCAGGAAGGAAAAGAGGAAGGAAAAAATAGAATGAGCTACTGATTGAATGTGGAAAACTCATGATCAACTCAGGTAAGATGAAAGACCTCACTAGTTACTCATTTACAAATCTTTCTTAATGAAGCTTACAACATGGAATATTAGAGGTCTAGGAAGCAAAAGGAAACAGAGAAATATCAGCAATAGAATGAAAGAAGAAAAACCAGATATGATATTTATCCAGGAAACAAAATGTTCAAGAGACAAAATAAGAGAAATACATAGCAAATGGTTGATTAGATATGAATATCTAGAAGTTAAAGCAGACAAAACAGCAAGAAGAATTCTCACACTTTGGAACCCTCAGAAACTAGGAATCCTAGATGTTAAAGCATCCACGAACTACCTATCTGTGGTTATTCAACCTTTGGGGGATAGGGAAGTTTATTTGATCACAAATGTTTATGGTCCACAGAACCCTGAAGACAAACTCAGGCTTCTTACCTCACTGGAGGAACTAAGAGACAGACATTCGGGCATCCCCTGGATTTTGGGAGGGGACTTTAACATGATCAAGTCCATCCGAAAAAAAAAAAGGTGGAACCAGATCACTAGGCAGAGATTCCATAGCATTTCTGAATTTTATAAACAATATGAGGCTAGTAGACATAGAGACAAGCAATGGCATCTTTATCTGGAATAATAATAGGGGTTGAGAGTCTCAAGTGGCCTCAAAACTAGACAGATTTATTATCTCAGAGGACCTTATCTTTACGGGCCTTGACATCTCAGCTATGATACTCCCTTTTGGTGGCTCGGATCACTGGCATGTTCAACTGGAAGCGTCCTTTATAGGAATGCCAAGAAACAGACCATTCAAGTTTGAAAACATTTGACTTACCCATCCTGACTTTATCCGCAATACTGAAAAGTGGTGGACAGAGGATATGCAAGTTCAAGGCACTAAAATGTTCCTCCTGCATAAAAGATTGAAACACATCAAACTCAGGCTTAAATATTGGAATAAGAATGAGTTTGGCAACATTTTTGAAGCCAAAAAAGTCGTTGAATGGAAGCTACATGAAATTAACCAGATCCTCATTACAGATGGCTTCAACGAGGAAAGAAAGGAACTAGCTGACTACCATCAACAGGAATGGGAAGGATTATGCAAGCAAGAGGAGATATTCTGGAAAAAGAAATCAAGGATACAACGGTTAAAAGAAGGAGAAAGGAATACAAGGTTTTTTCACAATTCCACCATGGATCACAGGTCTCATAACAAGATTTCAAAAATCAAAGATTCTCAAGGAAATCAACTCAATACCCACAAAGATATAGAAGTTGCATTGGTTCAACATTTCCAAGGCATAGCTGAGGAACCTCTCTTAGACAAATCACAATTCATCAATGAATTTACAAAGCACATTCCTAAGCTTGTGACAAAAGAAGACAATTATAATCTAAATAGGCCTGTGAATGAAGAGGAGGTCAGCAAAGTCATCAAAGAGATGCAAAATGGGAAGGCGCCAGGTCCGAAACGTTTTAATGTTGACTTCTTTAAAGCATGTTGGGGAATAGTCAAGCATGACATCCTTGATGTGGTCGAGGACTCAAGGAAAAACAAAATTGTTTTGAAGGCGCTCAATACCTCTTTCATATCCTTGATTCCAAAGCAGAATAATGCTATGACACCAGACAGATTCAGACCAATAGCCTTATGCAATGTGGTGTACAAAATTATTTCCAAAATAGTTGCCAATAGGCTTAAGCCCCTTCTTCCAACTCTCATGTCTGAGGAGCAAACTGGGTATGTGGAAGGCAGGCAAATTCTCAACAACATCATTCAAGCTCACAAGGTGGTTCACTCACTTAAGAGCAATAGGCAGGCAGGAATGATCATGCAACTTGACATTGAAAAGGCTTATGATAAGCTAAGTTGGGCTTACATCAGGAGGGTTCTTATAGCATATGGCTTTGACCATAACTGGGTATGATGGGTAATGGCCCTTGTAACCACCTCCAGTTTTTCAACCCTGTTAAATGGTTCACCATCCAAAACCTTTAAAGCCTACGAGAGGACTCAGACAAGGAGATCCACTCCCACCCTTCCTCTTTATTCTCATGATGGAAGGGCTTGGCAATGCTATCAAATCTCCCAAAGCAAAAGACAAAATTCAGGGTCTCAAACTCACCATGAATGGAGATGCTTTGACCCATCAACAATTTGTGGACGATACCATGCTGCAGAGTATACCCACACTCAGGGAAGCTCTAGCCTACAAACAAATCCTGAAAGACTTTGCAATGGCTGCGGGTACAGAGGTAAGCCTGACCAAATCAAAGATTTTCTTTTTTGGTACTGACATTGCTATTCAGAGAAATATATCTCTAGAATTCTAGGCTTTCAAAGAGATATGTTACCCTCTAAATATTTTACAGTACCGCTAACAGACAAACCTCTGAGCAAGAAAGTTTGGGAGCTTGTGACTAATAAACTCCAAGACAAAATTCGGAAATGGGCAAACAGGGCTTTGGATTTAGCAAGACGACTAGTGCTTACAAAAGCAGTCCTACAAATTGTCCCCATCTTTACGTTTTCAGCCCTTCCAGCTCATGAAGGAGTCATGCAACAATGTAGAAATATCCAAAGAGATTTTCTTTGGGGCAAAGGGGAGGAGAAAAAAAAATGGGCCTTGGTAGCCTGGGAAAAGATCTGTAAACCAAAGACACATAGAGGTTTGGGACTTGATGATCCTGAAATGCTAAACAAAGTTTTGGGGGCAAAACTATGTTGGAGATGGCTAAAAGATTCGGCTTCCCCTTAGGCCCAAATTTGGAAACAGAAATATGCAAACAATTGGCAAGAAAGTGATCACATTAGAATGTCTAGGCTCATCAAAGGCTCCCACATTTGGAACAAAGCCTGGGAGAATAAAGCCATTGTTCAGAAACAAAGTTTCTGGGAAATCAGAGATGGAAACCTTGCTTGGTTTTGGGAAGATAATTGGCAACAGGAACCTAAACTGTTAAGAGAAGAATTTGCAAATCTCAAGAACAATACTGACAACAAAGGGTTACTTAGAGTAAATGACTTCTGGGATCAGGCAAAAAGTGAAGGAAAATGGAGAATATGGAAAAACCTGGTATACAGTGATGACTCCCCGTTGAAGGCACAGGTAGAAGCTTTAACAGCCATCCTACAACAGAGAAAGATTCTGACATCAGCAGATTCAGACCAGCTGAGATGGGGCAAAAACAATCAAGGCACCTTTAACCTCAAAGAGGCCAAGCGCATAGCCCTTGGGCTTGACTTTCAAAACCCTGATTAGGTATGGAAGGACCTATAGCGGAACCAAAGATGGATGAAAATCAAACTGTTCATGTGGTTAGTGTGGCATAAAAAATTTCAGACCTGGGAAACCTTAGGAAAAGAGGGGTATCTGGTCCATCTAGATGCCAGCTATGTGGATTACAAGAAGAGACTATGGATCACCTTGTCAACCTCTGCCCATTCACATCCACCTTGTGGAACTAGATAGCTTCAATATTCAGACCAACGCACAAGGACATGGACAGCATTACCAGCACCTTGAAGAAGTGGAGGAAAAATTTCTCTGATAATGATATAGTCAACAAAGCTTGGGCTTTAGCTCCAGGCTTTCTAATCTGGGATGTCTGGAAAGAACGCAACAACAGAATATTCAAGAATGAGAAAGGTTCTTCCCAGAGTATCATGGCTCAGATTTTGAAACAGCTCAATGAGACGGTAGGAACCCTCATTAAAAACCCCCCTGAGGACCAACCTAAAGATACGGATGTGCAGATACTACTACATTTGGGTCTTCAGGGGCTTGTCCCACAAGGCAAAAACAAGAATGCAAATCATATAATTGTTGGTAAGGATTTCTGGCACAATGTTACTTGGGAGCGGGAGCGGAAGCGGGGAGCGGGAGCGGAAGCAGGAGTGGGAGCGACCATTTTCAGAAGCTCCCGGTTTGGGAGCGAATCCGGGAGCGATTTTTTTAAAATATATATATTTTTTA
>APFE030569999.1:121529-135565 GCA_000404065.3 Pinus taeda
TCAACAATCTGCAAATTAATTTAATTTATTGGGATTAATTAACTTAATTTATTAGTTTAATTGAAATTCATAATTTTAATACTCAATAAACTAAATTAAATTCCCTAAATTACTACCTAACTAAATTAAACTAGCTAAATTAGCTAAATTATTAAGTTACTTACCTCTGCAGGCTTGCTCCTCGCTCCTCGCTCTTCAGCAATTGCTCCTTGCTCCTTTGCTCTTGCTCTTCAAGCTCCTCAACCTCTTCAAACTTTGATAATGAAATGTTTTTATGCCCAAAGGGCTTTTAAAACAATTTTTTTTTTTTAAATTTAACTTAATTTTCGGGTCCGCGGATTTTTTTTCCGCCGACCCGCTCCCGGCCAGCTTAAAATCGCTCCCGGAGCGATTTTTTAAAGCTCGGGAGCGATCGCTCCCGGGCTTTAAAAATTGCTCCGGGAGCGACAGAGCGACCGCTCCCTAGGTCGCTCCCGAAAACGGCAGGGACCGAATTTTTTTTGGGAGGGAGCGCGCTCCCAAGCCGCTCCGGAGCCGCTCCCCGCCCGGAGCGCGCTTCGGGAGCGATTTCGAGAGCGCGCTCCAAAGCCGCTCCGGAGCGCGCTTCGGGAGCGGGTTCGGACAAGGACATGGCCAGCATTACCAGCACCTTGAAGAAGTGGAGGAAAAATTTCTCTGATAATGATATAGTCAACAAAGCTTGGGCTTTAGCTCCAGGCTTTCTAATCTGGGATGTCTGGAAAGAACGCAACAACAGAATATTCAAGAACGAGAAAGGTTCTTCCCAGAGTATCATGGCTCAAATTTTGAGACAGCTCAATGAGACGGTAGGAACCCTCATTAAAAACCACCCTGAGGACCAACCTAAAGATACGTATGTGCAGATACTACTACATTTGGGTCTTCAGGGGCTTTTCCCACAGGGCAAAAACAAGAATGAAAATCATATAATTGCTGGTAAGGATTTCTGGAATCCTCCCCCTCAAGGTTTTATGAAATGCAACATAGATGGGGCGTCAAAAGGAAACCCGGGCATTGTTGGGTATGGAGGAGTGATAAGAGATGAAAAGGATCTCATAAAAACCATATTTCATAGTCATTTGGGGAAAGCCACTAATAATATGGTAAAGCTCATGGCCCTTGAGCAATGCTTAGAAATCTTAAGGGTCTCTAATCTTCATAATACTATAATTAAAGCTGATTCCGAATTGATTATTAATTCGATCAAGAAAATTTGCTATGGATCAACGCCAGACAAAGTATCGAGACATTGACAGCTTCTACAAGTTTATCAACAGATTCAATCCCACCTGCAGGACATGAGAACCCTGAGTTTCACTCATGTGCGCCAAACAACCAACCAATTAGCAGATATCTTAGCTAATGAAGGCGTACTTTGTGCTAAAAGCAACAAAAATATGAATGGATAGAGACCCCCTATGGCAGAACAAAGGAAGAGTGTCTCAGACAGGTGAATGCAGATAGGGAGTTCTATCAGAGCAGGGGAGACTAGCAGGTTATAGACTTATGGAAACAGAGGAATTTGGTCTATATGGTGCATCAGTTCAAAGATATATTCGAACAAGATGTCCGATCTGTAGGCGGGAATATGTTCTCAGACAGGATTCAATATATAGAACAACTCTTTACATGAATATGAAATATACTACAAATCACCTTTTCATTGGCTATGCAAGGAGCTTTGTTAACGTGCGAGCAGATAAGTGAAATAGAGGCAATCTTATTAATTTCGCATGGCAAATAGCAAGGGGGTTACCATGCCAAACAGACCTGAAATTACCTTCAACTGTGGCTTTATTAGACTTTGGGTCCAAAAGCAGGGTTAAACACCAAGCAAGTTACTTAGTTTGGCGTGGATCGCCTGCATCTGGTGGATTTCGAGCTGATTACATGCGCAAGGGTTATCATCCCAGGTGGACACGAAATTTTAATATTATTGTCTCTAAACGCTTATCGGGTCCAATATCATGATTAAAGGGTTTGCTTGTTAGCATTCCAAAATTGTGTCTCGACCGTTAGATCTCAGATGGCAGATTGCACGGTCTTGCTGTTAGATTGATTTTTGGAGGTCAAGACGTAATGTTTTGTGGGCCCTGGGCCCGGATAGTTGGCCTTTGGCTCGGTTTCCAAGGCTATGTGTGGCTAGATAAAGATATGGTCCACATCTCCTTTGGGTTTTTTGTACATTATGTAATGTGTTTTTATAATATAGTTGAATAGAAGGACCGACACTTAATTTAGCAAAAAAACGAGTACAATAAAGTAAAAATTGACTTGCCAAACGATAGTCAAACCAGCGCTGACAAATCCGAAATCAACAGTAGTCAAATTATGCCCTAACTAGAAAGACAACGCTGGTCAATATAGCAGCAAATTGTCCTTTATGTAGCTCAATCAAACCCAGTCAAACTCGGCCTTCTTTGTTGGTCAAAGTCACCAAAAACAGTCATGAAAACAACGGTCAAACTTGGCCAAATTCTACAGTCAACCTTGTTATTGGTTTGCGGTCAAAGTCAACAAAATGCCTCGGTTCCTATGCCAATCCATCCATCATCATGCCATCCAGTCGATATGAATCTTCTTTGTATCTCATCTCTACTTTGCTCTACTCTGTTGAATACTAATGTAATAATGAAGAAGAATTGATCGAGAGTAAGTCACAAGACCTTACCAGTCTTCACTGACAAAAGTCATTCCAGATGTAAAACCTCAATCAGACTTGATCTCAGATCAAGTGGTTGAACACCATGCATCCTAGTCATAGGGAGTACGACAGTACCCGATGCGTCCACTAGTAGTGCTATGGTCCCTAACCACTTTTCCCAACTTATTGGCCAGATGAGAGGTACTTCCCATGTGTCCCGGACTACATGGGTAGAATGATACTGAATCAATAGCAGGGAAAGAATGTATCACATCCTGATCACAACCACATGAAGGGAAAGGACGAACCACACCCTATAATCACATGTCACAATCACTTGTAGGGAAAAGATGAACCACATCCTAAAGTCACACATCACAACCACACGACGTAGGGAAAGGATGAACCACATCCGAGATTCACACATCACAATCACAAGTAGGGAAAGGATGAACCACATCCTACGTATGAAAATCACCAAGAGTAGGGAAAGGATGAACCACGTCCTACAAACACAAGTTACAATCACATGTAGAGAAACGATAAGCCAGATCCTACAAACACAAGTCACAACAATCAATCGTAGGAAGGATCCTACACGTGGCGAAAGGATGAAACACGTCCCACCGACATGTCAACCAACAACCCTAGGGAATGAGCATCCTACATGTGGGGAAAGGATGAACCACATCCCACTGACATGTCAACAGATGCCTATATGCATCTCTCATTGGGGTATCCGCAGGAGAAGGTGAACCACTCATCCTGCTCATATGCCATAGGAGAAGGTGAACCACTCATCCTATGCATATCTCATTAACAGTAGGGACAGGTCAACCACTCATCCTACATACATGTGTCATCAATCGTAGGGGAAGGTGAACCACTCACCCTACACACATGCCAACCATGATGGGGTATCACATGGGAAGGTGAACCACTCACCATGTACCTCGCACACCTATAGGGGAACGTGAACCACTCACACTATGGTCACTCATAGATCAAGAAGTACCCCAAGCCCCTAGGAGCTTTCAAAGCTCAATATCCAACCGAGACCCTCCTAACAGGATCTTTCCATGACAACCAACCTTTCTCTAAAGGAAGGTAAACTTATTAAGAAGCTTTCAAATGATGACGTAATTTGGACATCGACTTTGAAATGATGGAGCTTGATTGCTCCCAGTTGTACCATATCCCAAATAAAGTGGTACCTGATACCCAAAATGCTCGAAGCGGTCGTGGAACATGGGATTCTTAAAAGAAGCAAACCCCACTCTATAATATACAATGAAGTTGTGCTTAAATGGCTTACTGAAGAGCTCCCTCAAATGGCTTCATGGTAAGCCATAATTACTGCTTTATATATATTCAACCTCAAAAGAGCTCCCAGAGTGTAGTCTTTGATTCATTCATGAGATAAGGGTGGACGTGCTCTTTCAATTCACCATTCAGCCAATCCTGCAATTTCAGAAGAGAACCTCAAATCACCCATATGATGTCTATATCCAAAGAAGCAACTTCTCCATTTTATCAGACCATTAAGCTAAGGAGGAAATCAACTCCCTCTTATATTGATAAGTGAGGGGATCTTCATTTGCGGATAGACATGATTAATAATTGAATCATAAATCTCTCTGAATATTCAGAAGGAAACCTTGTTCATCGAGTTGTCTGCAATCTGCTATTAATCCTTTGATTCAAGAGTCAAAGTTATCTAACCCTTGTCATGCAGTTTTCCACATACCAAAGATGAATCATCATTAGAGTCATTAGATCGTATTATCCTAATGACCTTTGATATAGACATCCTTCTTGTAATGAAAGGAGTTATCAAGTCATTTGGCCATTTCTACATGAAGAGGGGCTGACAAATAGCATTTCTCGAACTTCAGAATTACTTCAACTTCATTTGAATCCCCTGAAGGAGATATTGTCAATGTGATCGGAAAGGCCAGAGGAGGTATGTCATCAATTGCTCAAGTTTATTCAGAAAGGACAAGAGTACTGCAGTCATCTCCTTCTCTCGGTCATGCCTATCGGACAGCTGCAATTCGTGAGGTTCCTCCTTGCTATCATGGACTGAATTATTGCGATCAAGATGCACATACTCATCTTGACTAGAAATCTTCCCCACATGCATTTTCCACCACATCTGTCTCTGAACTTCATGATCGAAGGTGTGAAGATGCATGCTTCAAAAATTCAAAAGACAATCCAACATGGACTAGGATTTGAAGATCAAATAGTAAGTATTCCTTCAACTTAATTATGCCCCTTAATGCTTCCACTATAGTCTCGCCTTAGTGACATCAATAGGGCCGTAGACGTAAGATATCAAGAAATTTGCACTTTGTTATTAAAGTAAATTTCTAGAATAATATCAAGTGAATAACTCTAACCATGACTTGCTTCAGAATTTGCTCACAACTGTAATGACTTGTCATGGTCCCAAGATGTTTCAGAGATATGAAATGAATCCAAGCCTTAAATTAGGTTTATAATAAGGCTGAAATTTTATGGTTGCCTGCAACAATATCCAAATAAAGTGAATCCCTTGATCCTTGAAATAATTCAATATTTGACTCAAGAATAGTTAATGAATGTGCTTCAATTACTTCAGGTTTCTGCTACAAACTTGATGATATAGATAGTGAGTTCATATCTTGAAGAAGGCAAAGTTAAAGGATCTCATACTATTCAAGTATTGAGCGAGGGTTGTCACTTCAGATAACTGCAATTTCCACTTTTAGATTTCCAGAGGAAGAATATCATAGAGACTTGTCAACAAATTTCTAAGTAATTGCTCTTTCTCTTACTTGGGCTTGTCCTCACCTGAGCTTTGATACCATGTTAATTTTGGATTAACATGTTCTTTGCTTAGGTTAGTTATTTCATTTAACAACGTTCTCATTAAATCGTTAGCAAACACATTAAATATTAACCAACGAAAGAACATGAACGATAAGTGTTGAAGACAAGCCAAGAAAGAAGAACACGAGAATATGGCTCAAGCCAGGGAAAAACTCCATAATGAGGAAAAACCTTGATCAATTCTTCTTATTATAATAATCTAGTGTTCAGCAGAGAAAGAGTACAAGAATTCAGAGTCAAAATTGACTTGCCAAATTGGAGATTCAATATCACTGCCCCTAGACAAAGAGTGCTCTCATAAGCTGATGACATATTGTTGTAGAAGCTTGATCTGCTTAGGGTTCCACTGTCTCATATAGCAGCTCCAAAATGCCTCCTATTAACTGCTTCAATCTCTTTGTTTCCATGTCCAAACACCTGTTATCCTAGGTTGCCATTCAAGCCCTTTTTCAACACTGATATAGGCCTAGGAATACTTCACAAGATACTCTATAGCAATCTGAATGTAAATGCAAGGATAATTGACCTTCTATTCAAAGGGAAATACCTTTGATCACAATGATGCTCTATGGAGTGATTGCATCTAGAGTAGAGAAGTCTACCTAGCCTTCGAGGCCCATTCAAACAGTCCCTTTACACAACTGTAACCTATAGTAAAGACTACGGCCTCCTTTGATGATAGCAGCTCAGAGAGGAGGCCTTAAATTAGCCCTTCCATCCATCAAACAACCTTTGCATGCGGCTAGGGCAGAACACCTACCTACGGCCTTAGAATAGAGGCAAAACCCTTCCACGTTGCTTGCCCAACTGGTCAACAAGACTACGGCCTACTTGATAAGACTTCTTGGAGGTTGGGGTATACCTAGGAGAGAGATCCCATATCATAGAAACATACTTAATCACATCAAATCTTCTTATGCCTCCAAATAGCCTGAAGATAGCTCGGATTTGCAATAGAGGAAGATCCCCAAAACAACCCTATCGAGTCCTCCAACCAACTTCACTGCTACAGAGAAGAATTATCACAAGAATGATGCACAAGAATGTCTAATGAGATTGGAGACCGCCTCTATTCATATAAATTGTCGGGGTCAAAAGGACACGTCCATTGGGCTCCATGACCTTACAAGATGATGTGGCAGACCTTGATGATTTTACATGAGACATAAATCCAAAATCACACTTCTCCTTGACCAAATTTGATGATCTTTAGGTCAATTTTGGTCCTCTCGAAAAGAGGAATTTAATGACATAATTATCTTCCCCAAAGGAGCTGTCCAAAGTGGAATTTGGCCCTAGTTGGCAATTTTAAAACTCCCTCTCAACTAAGGAAAATTCCACCGGCCAATCCATCCATCATCATGCCATCTAGTCGATATGATCCATCTATGTATCTCATCTTTCCTCTAAACACTGATGTAATAATGAAGAAGAATTGATCAAGAGTGAGTCACAAGACCTTACCACTCTCCACTGACAAAAGTCAATCTAGAGGTAAAACCTCAATTAGACTTGATCCCAGATCAAGTGGTTGAACACCATGCATCCTAGTCATAGGGAGTACGGCAGTACCCAATGCGTCCACTGGTAATGCTATGGTCCCTAACCATTTTTCCCAACACATTGGCTAGATGAGAGGTAGTTCCCATGTGTCCAGGACTACACGGGTGGGACGATAGTGAATCAATAGCATGGAAAGAATGTATCACATCCTGCTCACAACCACATGTAGGGAAAGGACGAAACACATCCTACAATCACACATCACAATCACTTGTGGGAAAGGATTAACAACATCCTACATTCTCACATGACAACCACACGTAGGGAAAGGATGAACCACATCCTACAGTCACACATCATAACCACACGTAGGGAAAGGATGAACCACATCCTACATATGCAAATCATCTTAAGTAGGGAAAGGATGAACCACGTCCTACAAACACAAGTTACAATCACATGTAGGGATAGGATAAGTCACATCCTACAAACACAAGTCACAACAATCAATCATAGGAAGGACCCTACACGTGGGAAAAGGATGAACCACATCCCACCGACATGTCAGCCAACAATCGTAGGGAATGAGCATCCTACATGTGGGGAAAGGATGAACCACATCCCACTAACATGTTAACAGATGCCTATATGCATCTCTCACTGGGGTACCCGTGGGAGAAAGTGAACCACTCATCCTGCTCATATGCCATAAGAGAAGGTGAACCGGTCATCCTATCCAGATGTCATCAACAGTACGGGAAGGTGAACCACTCACCCTACATACATGTGTCATAAATTGTAGAGGAAGGTGAAGCACTCACCCTACACACATGTCAACCATCATGGGGTATCACATGGGAAGGTGAACCACTCACCCTGTACTTTGCGCACCTATAGGGGAAGGTGTACCACTCACCCTATGGTTGCTCATAGCTCAAGATGTACCCCAAGCCCCCACGAGCTATCAAAGTTCAATATCCAACCGAGACCCTCTTAGTAGGATCTTTCCATGACTCCCAGCCTTTCTCTGAAGGAAGGTAAACTTATCAAGAAGCTTTGAAAGGATGACAGTAATCTGGACATCCACTTTGCAATGATGGAGCATGATTGCTCCCAGCTGTACCATATCCCAAATAAAGTGGTACCTGATGCCCAAAATGCTCGAAGCAGTCGTGGAACATGGGAATCTTAAAAGGAACGAGTCCCACTCTATAATATACAACAAAGTTGTGCTCAAATGGCTTACTGAAGAGCTTCGTCAAATGGCTTCATGGTAATGCATGCTTACGGCTTTATATATATTCAACCACAACGGAGCTCTCAGACTTTAGTCTTTGATTCATTCATGAGATAAGGATGAATGTGCTCTCTCTATTCACCATTCAGCCAATCCTGCAATTTTCAGAAGAGAACCTCAGACCACCCACAGGATATCTATATCCAGATCAACAACTTCTCCATTTTATCATACCATTAAGCTAAGGAGGAAATCAACTCCCTCTTACATTGATAAGTCAGAGGATCTTCATTTGCGGATAAACATCATTAATAACTGAATCATAAATCTCTTTGAATATTGAGAAAGAAACCTTATTCATCGAGCTGTCTGCAATCTGCTATTAATCCTTTGATTCAAGAGTTCCAATCCTTGTCATGCAGTTTTCCAGATACCAAAGATGAATCATCATTAGAGTCATTAGATCATAATATCCTAATGACCATTGATATAGACATCCTTCCTGTAATGAAGGGAGTTATCAAGTCATTTGGCCATTTTTGCATGAAAGTGGCTGACAAATAGCTTTTCTCAGACTTCAGATTTACATCAACTCCCTCTGAATCCCCAGGCAGAGATATTGCTGATATGATCAGAAAGGCCAGAGTTGGTATGTCATCAATTGCTCAAGTTTAATCAGAAAAGACAAGAGTACTGCAGCCATCTCCTTCTCTTGGTCATGCATATCAGACAGCAGCAGATCGTGAGGTTCCTCCTTGCTATCATGGATTGAATTATTGCGATCAAGATGCACATCCTCATCTTAAACTAGAAATCCTCCCCAAGTGCCTTTGCCACCACATCTGTCTTTGTACTTCATGATCGAAGACCTGAAGATGCATGCTTCAAAAATTCAGAAGACAATCCAACATGGACCAGGATTTGAAGATCAAATAGTACGTATTCCTTCAACTTAATGATGTGCCTTAATGCTTCCACTAAAGTCTTGCCTTAGTGACATCAATAGGGCCGCAGGCGTAAGCTATCAAGAAATCTGAACTTTGCTATTGAAGTAAATTTCCAGAATAATATCAAGTGAATAACTCTAACCATGACTTGCTTCAGAGTTTGCTCACAACTGTAATGACTTGTCCTTGTCCCAAGATGTTTCAAAGATATGAAATGAATCTAAGCCTTAAATTAGGTTTATAATAAGGCTGAAAGTTTATGGCTGCCAGCAAAAATATCCAAACAAAGCGAATCCCTTATCCTTGAAATAATTCAGTATTTGACTCAAGAATAGTTAATGAATGTCCTTCAATTGCTTCAGGATTCCGCTACAGACTTGATGATACAGATAGTGAGTTCAGAACTTAAAAAAGGCAGAGTTGAAGGATCTCATACTGTTCAAGTATTGACCAAGGGTTGTCAGTACGGATGACTGCAATTTCCACCTTCAGATTTCCAGAGGAAGAATATCATAGAGACTTGTCAATAAACTTCTAAGTGATTGCTCTTTCTTTTACTTGGGCTTGTCCTCACCTGAGCTCTGATACCATGTTAATTTTGGATTAACATGTTCTTTGCTTAGGTTAGTTATTTCATTTAACCTTGTGTTCATTAAATCATTAGCAATCACATTGAATATTAACTAACGAAAGAACATGAACGATAAGTGCTGAAGACAAACCAAGACAGAATAACACGAGAATATGGCTCAAGCTAGGGAAAACTCCCATAATGGGGAAAACCCTTGATCAATTCTTCTTATTATGATAATCAAGTGTTCAGCAGAGAGAGTACAAGAATTCGGAGTCAAAATTGACTTGCCAAATTGGAGATTCAATATCACTGCCCCTAGACAAAGAGTGCTCTCATAAGTTGATGACATACTGCTGTAGAAGCTTGATCTGGTTAGGGTTCCACTGTCTCATATAGCAGCTCCAAAATGCTTCTTATTGACTGCTTCAATCTCTTTGTTTCCATGTCCAAACACCTGCCATCCTAGGCTGCCCTTCAAGCCCTTTTTCAACATTGATATAGGCCTAGGAATACTTCACAAGATATGCTACAGCAATCTGAATGCTTACACAAGGATAATTGACCTTCTACTCAAGGGAAAATACCTCTGATCACAGTGCTCCTCCATGGGGTGATTGCGGCTAGGGTAGAGAAGTCTACCTAGCCTTCTAGGCCCATTCAAACAGTCCCTTTACACAATTGTAACCTACAGAAAATACTGTGGCCTCCTTTGATGACAGAGACTCAGAGAGGAGGCCCTAAATTAGCCCTTTCGTCCATCAAATCAGTGTTGATAATATCGCCGAAATATCAGCGATTTTCGTAAATATCGCGATATTTTTGGCTCCCGAAATGAAAATATCACGATATTTCCGAGATATCGACGATATTTCGGCAAAATATCGCGCGAAGATTCAAAAAATCGCCCAGCGACAGTCAAAAAATTCCGCGCAGCTTATAAAAGTCTGATTTTGGTTTTTTTCGATCATTTTCATTTATGATTGCTGGAGAAAGGGAAAGCTATGTGCTTCCTGCCAAGGAGGGTTTGAGCGTTGCATAGCTATTATCGCCACCAACAATGAAGATTTCGTTGGTCTAAGCTTGAAGAACAGTGAGACAATTTCATTTCTTCCATTAACAGGTATGTTCAAATAAACCCCTATATGAATGAATATTTTGTTAGTTTTAGGATTGTTCTTGCTTGCCTATTTGCCTACAATCATTTTGCTTGTTTTTTTTCCATTTGAAAAGATTTTCATGCCCATGAGCAAATGCAAGGGTTTTAAGTTTTTAAATTTTCTCCACAGTTGGAGAGCAAACTCCATTTTTTTTTAAACTTTCAAATACACTTTATTGTCATTTATGGTTTTTCATTGAATTCACATTGCAAAATTGCAAATAATGTAGCAAAAAAACTGTTTTGTAAAATGATGTGGTTATTACTTATTAAGTCATTAATTCCAATTGTTTTTTTGGTGCCCTAGGTTTGAGTTAGCCCACTACAAAATTCAAATATGCCAAAAGCCTTGGACCCATTTTGGGAGTATGGGACAAATCGGGCATATCTTACATGCAAATTGTGTGGGACCAGGATGACAGGTCGGGTTACACGGCTGAAATACCATCTAGCTAGACTCAGTGGACATGATGTTGGGATTTGTACAGTTTCTAGTCCGGAGCTTATACAAAAAGCTCTTGAGGCAATTGATGAAAAAGACAGAAAGAAGGAAGAGACAGAAAGAAACAAGGCTGAATGTGTAGGTAGATCTTTCGAGATATCTTCTACTGATTTTGATGTTGAGGGTAATGGGAGGGGCTCCACAGCTGGCACATCATCACCTGCTACTACTAGTGTGAGGTCATCATTTTTTGTTCCATGGAGCACAACCTGGCATAAAATCGCTTGTTAATAAAAAGGAGAAGCAAGAAGCAGATAGAGTCATGGAGAGGTGTATTTTCTGGAGCGACTTACCTCTCAGCATCACCAAAACCAATCCATTTTGGCAGCCAATATGTGATGCTATCGCTGTTGTGGGCCCAGCGTACCAAAGTGCTACATATGAGGAGTTGCGGGGGCCAATTCTTCAAGCAGAAAAGCACGACATCAACTCTAGATTGGCAGAGTTGAAAAAGACATGGGAAGTTACTGGATGCACAGTGATGTTTGATGGTTGGACAGATAGGAAGGGTAGAACCCTTCTAAATTTCTTGGTACATTGTCCTAAAGGTACCATGTTTATTAAATCATTGGATGCATCAGAACATATCAAAGATGCAGCAACGATATGTGAGTTGTTAGATGGGTTCATTCGGGAGATTGGTGTGCAGAATGTGGTGCAAGTCATAACAGACAATGCAACTAATTATGTGTCTGCCGGCAAGATGCTTATGGAGAGGCATCCCACATTGTTTTGGACTCCGTGTGTAGCACATTGTCTCGATTTGTTGCTTGAGGATATGGGGAAACTCTCCTTCATCAAGGAGGCAGTTGATATGGCTAGGAGCGTCCCCAAGTTTATTTATAACCACGCTTTTGTTCTTAGCCTCATGAGGAGGTTCACTAGAAACAAGGAGTTGCGGCGTCCTGCGATCACACGTTTTGCCACAAACTTTATTACTCTTCAGTATTTGCTTTGATGTCAGTTCGAGTTGAAGCAAATGTTTGTGTCTGATGACTGGCGTAATTGTAGATACAGCAGGAGACAGAACGGGAAAGCCATTGCAAAAATGGTGTACTTTGAGACGTTTTGGCATCGAGTAGAAGAAGCATGCTCAGTTAGTGAACCTATAGTAAAGGTTCTCAGATTGGTAGATTGGGAGAAGCCTGCAATGGCTTATTTGTATGAGGGCATGGATAGGGCCAAGGAGGCCATTCGTTCTTATTATGCAGACAAAGGTTTTGTTGGCCTTGATAGGCAGATGATGTTATGGGATGTGATTGATAATCGGTGGACAGGGATGCTTCATCGACCCATTCATGCAACAACACTCTTCCTCAACCCTGCATTTTCATACAAATGCGGCTTTGATTTAGATGGCAAGGTGATGGAAGGGCTCCATTCCTGTATTCAGAGGATGGTACCTGATCCTGAGCTTCGTAGCAAAATCAATTGCGAGATACAGTATTATCGAGATTGTGTTGGCCTATTTGGCTTTGATGATGCTATTAGGGAAAGGACCCTCTTCATGCCACGTAAGCGACAAGTCATCACTCATTAGAAATTAGAATTTTCAATTTAGAATTTCCTTACTTATAATTCTATTTTTTTAAAATTCAATTATGTAACTTTTATTTGAAAGTTTAATTATGTTTTAAGTTTTTGAATTTTTTTTTTCATTATTTTGTTGTAGATATTTGGTGGCGAAGCTATGGTGCAAGGGCACCAAATTTGCAGAAATTGGCCATACGAATCTTGAGTCAAACATGTAGCTCTTCAAGGTGTGAGCGCAATTGGAGTGTATTTGAGAAAGTACACACAAAAAAGCGCAACAGGTATAACTTTGAGCTCCAACCTTCAGTTGAGCAATTACACTTATTGCAATTTTTAATTTTTAATTTATGGCCTTCAAGTGTCAAGAGTCAAGACTCATTAGTTTTTTTGACACTCTTACAGGTTGGAGTTCGCACGCCTCAATGATTTAGTGTATGTGCATTACAGCATCCGACTTCAAGTGAGGCAAATAGAATCACCAATGGATCCAGATGCCATTTCCTTAGACAATATTGATGTATTGTCTCAGTGGAGGGTGGAGTTTGATGAGCCCATCTTGGAGGAGTCACCTTCATGGTTAGAGCTAGTGGCAGATGATCCATTAGAACAAGGGCAGCAAGAGGAGGAGGACTCGGAGGAGCAGCAGCACTCAGAGGAGGAGCAGGAGGAGGACGACGATGACACTGTGGGAGCATCAGCATCAACACCATCTACTATAGATATAGGAGAGCACAGCCCCATACCTAGCATTCATTATTTGACATTAGGTGCAGAGGTAGGGTTAGGACCTTCTACTACTAGGGGCAGGCCTAGCAAACAGCCCATCATGTTTTCCCGTAAAAGGGGGAGAGGGCAGTGATTTCAGATAGATAGCTGCTAGTTTTATTTGTTATGCTACATATAACTCATGATGATGAGATACTATTATATATGTGATGTTGTTTTGTATTGGTTCTCCACATTTGAGTCCTTGAATGGACAATTATCAGGGATCAGCAAGATTTGGTATCGCCTTTGATGTATCATTTCTATTTGACATCATATA
>APFE030569999.1:136383-198163 GCA_000404065.3 Pinus taeda
ATGATGAGATACTTTTATATATGTGATGTTATTTTGTATTGGTTCTCCACATTTGAGTCCTTGAATGGACAATTATCATGGATCAGCAGGATTTGGTATCGCCTTTCATGTATCATTTCTATTTGACATCATATATATCGGTGCTTTCTTCATATTTATGTGCCAATGTGTTTATTTCATGTTGTTATTGCTTTATATGTTTAAAAATCTAAAAAAAATGAATATATTATGCATTTTTTATGCTTGCCGATATTTTCGCCGATATTGCCGATAAGATATTTTCTGGACCCTTGCCGATATTTTGACGATACGAATATTTTCAACACTGCATCAAACAACCTTTGCATGCGGCTAGGGAAAAGTACCTACCTATAGCCTTAGAACAAAGGCAAAACCCTTTCACGTTGCTTGCCCAACTAGTCAACAAGATTGTGGCCTGCTTGATAAGACTTCTTGGAGGTTGCAGTATACCTGGGGGGGAGATCCCATATCATAGAAACATGCTTAATCACATCGGATCTTCCTATTCCTGCAAATAGCCTAAAGATAACTCAGATCTGCAATAGAAGAAGATCAGTATGCCCAGAACAACCCTATCGAGTCCTCCAACCAACTTCGCTGCCATAGAGAAGAATTATCACAAGAATTATGCACGAGAATGTCTCTAATGACATTGGAGACCACCTCTTTTTATATAAAACTTTGGGGTCAAAAGGACACATCCATTGGGCTCCATGACCTTACAAGATGATGTGGTCGACCTCTATAATTTTACATGAGAGAAAGATAAATTCAAAATTACACTTCTCCTTGACCAACTTCGATGATCTTTAGGTCGATTTTGGTCCTCTCGAAAAGAGGAATTTAATGACATAATTATCTTACCCAAACGAGCTCTCCAAAGTGGAATTTCGCCCTAGTTGCCAATTTTAACATTAATTAGTTGGGACCATTTATGACTTCTGCAATTTTGGGTCCTAGGACTACCAAGGATATTTGGGGGATGTTAAGAACAGCAATTTGGATCAGCCTAGTTTTACCACATATGCTGTCATAAATCTAATCAAGATATTTGAAATGGTAATCACATGAAAGAAATTGAGTTAGTATGAGAAAGTGATGTTGAAAAATGTAACTAGGTTCGGTCTTCAAAATGACGTGTAATTGTGATTTTATGTAATTTTTTGAAAAGAGGAAAAATAAATTATTATTGTAATGCTTGTCTCATGGGTTTCATGAGCAAGGAATTTTATTTTTAGTGATGGCTCCCATTGTGAGCCCTTAGGATTTGTCATCTAGTCATAAAGTCAATTTGTGTCTATGACATGTATGAAGGACCCTTCTTGGGCATGTTACATTTTGTATGAGTCATTAGATAAGTATAAATAGCCCTCCAAGACAAGCACAAGTATCTCCCTTCAAGTCGGTTTCAAAAGGAATAATAATATCTCTTCTAAGGACACGTCGGCTCATCCTCCTGTCAAGTCGGCTTATTATCATGGCAATCAACTATAAATAGGCCACTCAGCCTCATTTCAGAGTAGATAATTTTGGTTGAGTTCTAAAGTTAGTAAATGGTGCGAAGGTCAGCGAAAGGAAGCATCCTAGCCAGCATGAAGAAAGGAAGAAGAGCGAAGTTTTCTTGGGTATCAATTGGATCTGTTTTGAGTCTGTTTTAAGACACACATGCGAAGAATGAAGAGGACAGTTGCAGCATAAGATGCCGAGAAGAGTAGCAATCCTCTTGGGTAGCCGAGTTGGAAGAAGGTCAAGTCAAGAAGGGTGATCGAGTCAAGCTAGAAGAAGACCCTATCCAAAGCGAAGAAAGTTAAGGCATAAGATAAGGTCTTGTGCATGAGCTAGGGTTTATGGATTACGATTGGAGACCTAATTCAAGGAGGTTGAAGGTTTGAAGCAGAAAGAGGTCGAAGTGGAAGAGGAGCTGAGAAAAGAGAAGGAGTTGAAGGTTGACTGTCGTTGTCTAAGGATCTCATCAAGGGAACTTGTGTTTTGCTTTTGGAGTGGCAAATAGGTCAAGGGTCTTGGTCTTGTTATTCGTCAATTGGAAACTCTATAAGAAGAAGAATTTGTTATGGTTTCCTCTCAAGAGCGAGAGGTTTTGGCCCTGGCTGATAGCCTATATTCTGTGTCTCTTGTCTCTTTATAGTTTATGCTCATTGCTTGGTAGTTATTTGATGAAGAATAACATTATAATAACATAAGTAAAATAAGATCCTAATCAAGAAGTAAAAAGCATTCACAAGCAGTTATCTAAATAAGAGAAATCACCTAATCTCGATGCCCTAGATTTCTCAACATGCTATCGAAGCGCAGGAGACAAAGTCAAGGAATGGCATCTTATCAAGGGACACTGGAGGATCAAATCTCGAGGAAGACATCAAAGCAAAGATCATTTATAAGACAAGATCTACAAAGGAAGCATTATAACCCTAGATCGAAGAAGGAGTCTACAAAGAAGTCTTGGGATCACCATCATCAAGGAAAGAGGGTCAAGTTGAAGAGATCTTCGAATCAAGGTCCCTACCATTGAAGACATCACCAAGAAGTCATCATCGATCTTCATCAAAGGATCCAAAGAGATCCCACTCTCTATAGGATCAAGGATCACTCTTGAAGAAAACTACCTTCATCAAGGAGAAGTTTTCTATTCTCTATATCATCATCAACATCCAGGAAGCAGTAATGAGAAAGAGCATCCTATCAAGTATATATATCCACATCTGAATTTGTCAAAATGTCATTTTTGCAAGGAAATCAACAAATTGGTTGGGGCTTCAAACTATTTTGCATGGAAGTAAAGGACAAGATCTGAATCTCATTGAAAATTAGGTTATGGAACATGTCAAAGGATCTATCACTAAACCAAGAAAGGAAGATGCTCAATCTCTTGCAAAGTAAATGATAGGGGAAGTTAGGGTGCAAAGGGTTCTCATAGAATCTATCAAGGATCCCCTCATCCCATATGTATCCAAACTTGAAACTTCAAAATAGATCTATGACAATCTGGTAAAGTTGTATTCCGTAAGCACTATTGGAGAAGTCATCTCATTAAGGCAAGAACTCTACACGCTGAAGATGTCAAGGGAAGATGGAATAGCCTCATACTTTTTGAGGATATCTGAAATTCGAGATCAACTACAAGATCTAGGAGAATTTATGTATGATAGAAAAATGACTATAGTTGTACTAAATGCACTACTGGAAGAGTGGGGTAACTTTACTTCAAGTATTTATCGGAAGAAAGAAGCTACTCCATTCCAAGATCTATGGTCACTATGCAAGATTGAAGAATCTAGACTAAAGGCCAAATCTGATGTGGCAGCAGGTGAGCAAAATCAACCATATGCTGCAATGACAAAAAGAAAGGGAAAATTTGGAAAGTTTGGTCCTCAGAAAAAGAAGAAGAACATGGCTAAAATACAATGCTATGGGTGTCAAGAATATGGGAACTATAGGAGATATTGTTCTAAGCGAAAGAAGGGCAATAACAAAAGAGGAAGAGAAGAAGTCCACATCACTGAGGAAGTGGAGGAAGCTGGAAAGAAGAAGTCCAAGAAGGAGGAAGTAATAGATCTCCACTATTGATATAGTCTTCCTCACCTGGTTCTTTTATAGTTTATGTTTCTAAGTTTTCCCGTTGTAAAGTAGGACCATGATGGGATGCATCAAGGCATCATAGAAGCATTGAAAGCAAGAGCTCAAGACATTATCATAGAGAAGCATGAAAGATGGTTAGAATCTATGGAAGTCAAGGATATAGCTATTGGGTATCTCATTGGAAACATAAGTGGCAAGGTCATCTAGTACAAGGTTCATCATAAATCTGTCAAAAGGAAACATCTGCTGGATAGGGATACTCTATATCCTCAAGATTCTCCGATGGAATCTTCATCAAGTTCACCAATCAAGTGTTGAAGAATCTAGGGCAAAGTAGTTATGATAGGATTCTTCTAGGAATGATAACAATTTGTAAAGCACTTTTACTTTTTCTTGTTAGCTTGATCTTTTTCATGTTATTAGTGTATGTTCTTTTACTTCATCAAACTGCTACCAAATACAAAAGACAAGAACACAAGAAGTTGGCTCTCTGCTAGGGAAAAACCTCTCTCTCTTAAAGAGGAAAACCCTTTCTCAAATTTCTCTTATTGAAGCTTCTATTGAACAATGCCAAACCCTAGACCCTTGACAAGAATATCCTCCAAGCACAAGTCAAGCCCTTTGTTCTCCTTCTACCGGCAGCTTGTCTTCCAGCACATCGTCCTCCTCCTTTCGACACTTCGATCTTCTTCCGACAACTGATGATAGTCCTTGTTGTGCTAGCTCTAGAAGAGATACTTCTTCGTGGTCCTTAGTGGACTCTTTCACATATGAGGAAAACCGTATCTCTTGCCCAACCAAGCTCTTTCTTGAGATATAGTTGCAGACTTGAAATGACAGCAGTGCAACCATAAGCTTGGTCGATAGACATATAGATCTCCATCCGTCTTTTCTTGAGAAGCATTTTTTTAATAGTATTTAAAACGATGACCTTGCAGTCGTTAGAGCCACAGTTCTCTGCAACACCGGAGGCACCGGGTATGTTAGAATTTCAAGAGAGGTATCATTAATCACACCTTAGTGTGTTTCTCCTGATCTTCTCTCTGCCAATTACTACGAAATCAAGCTCAACACAGAAAGGATTGAAGGGTTCACATTTAAATAGGCATTTAACTAAAATTAACCACGATTCTTGCATCTCACATTAGTTTTAGGATCTGCATTTCATATAAAATAATCATTCATCTAATCAACAGCTGCTAATCGATTACTTGGTCTTAATTTCCCTAGCAAGATCATTGACTCCATAAGGCACTGGTATCAATCGTTTAAAATCTAATCAAATCCTATAAGTCTTACTAAATCTTAATCAAGTACTTGATCGCTTCACTGTGTCTCCCGAACTGGTTGGTTCCCAACTAGTTCTTCTTCATTCCACTTTTCCATAGGGTCCACCCCCCTTAGCCTATTGTAGGGAGACAGCTTAAATGGAGAGATTGGGGATCAGGGTGATAGCCCCCGATCTGAGTCGTTGTCCCGGTGCCTAGACATTTTGTGCGACAACAGTTTTTGGTGTCGTTGCCGGGTATATTTTATTCTCGGCACTTCAACAACATTTTATCTTCATTCTCCTCATATCATATTTATCATTTTTACCGGAAACACCAACATTTTCAGCATCGTTGCCAAGGATATTTTATTCTCGGCGTTTCAACAACATTTTCTCATCATTCTTCTCATTTCTCATCTTTTCCGCCATTCATTAGCCTGTCAAGCAGCACAACATTTCCTGGCGTCATTTGATCTTTTCATCGCCCTATCTTTTGTCATCTCATTAATCGTTTCATCTCCACCTTTAGCACCTGGACATTTCGGTTCGTTTCTTGTTTGGGTGGCGACTCCACTTCTTTCATTTATTATTCCTCAAACAAGAAGCCCTCTCTTATATCCAGTTGTTCGTTGCCTTTTGGATCCTAGAGTTAGGTTCATGTTCAAGTGGTGACCCTACTTCTTTCATTTCTTACAAGAATTTCTACTAGAAGCGAGTTCTTACAAGAATTTCTACTAGAAGCTCGTTTCTAATGTATCTCTTGATTTTCTTGAGTAGAGATCTCTCTTTCTCATCCATTTGGTCTCTCATTATTCCTTCAAGCAAGTCATCATGGATGATTCGTTTACCCCATGTCATTTTACTAATCTTCTCCATGATATTCCAAAAGTGGCCATTCATAAATTGTCTTTGTTCTTAGGTGGTGATTCAGTTGTTGTTAGAAAGCATCTATGCAGGTTTACTCGTACAATGCTCATATATTGTAGTTCTCCTCAATATGATCATGAAGATGTCAAAATGCATCTATTTGCCTTTTCTTTAGAGGGTGATGCTTTGAATTGGTTTAATAATTGTCCTGAAGATTCTTTCGCTTCTTTACAAGATATCGTCAATGCTTTTAAAGATAGATATGGTTATCAAGGTAGCTCGCCTTGTGCCCCTAAAATTATGCAACAGAGTGAAGGTGATTTTGTGAAGGATCCAACTGTCAATGAAAGATTTCAAGACAATTCTCCATATCAGAATGTGCCATCCACTTGTCCTGTTGCAGACCAAATCCATGACAATGGAAAAACAGGGACAAGTTGTCAAATCAGTGTCGAAAATGAAAGGGAAAATGATAAGCAAATTATAGAAGAGCTAATGTCGTTCATAAAAAATATGGAGCTTAATCAAGAAAA
The DNA here is from genome assembly GCA_000404065.3 of Pinus taeda. Taxonomy (NCBI): domain Eukaryota; kingdom Viridiplantae; phylum Streptophyta; class Pinopsida; order Pinales; family Pinaceae; genus Pinus; species Pinus taeda. The sequence goes on from APFE030569999.1 coordinate 142,672, forward strand.
ATTTGTAACTGATTACATCAAGGATAAGAGAACTTTATACACCCACTTGGAAAAACGTGATAAGGAGGTGGAAATCATGAAAATTAAACATTTTGATCACGTGAATGACATGGAGAAGGAAATGGAAACCATGAAAGTTAATCATGGCAGAGAAATTAATTCTATGCAAAGCAAGTTATTGACTATGGATGAAGAAATGACCATCATGAGATTCGATTATAATAATCAGTTGGCTACCATGCAAGCAAATCATAAGAACGAGATAAACTATATGCAAAATTGTTTCATGGGCATGAAAGCAAAGAATGAAAAAGTAATAAAAGATGTGGAAGCTGGTCGAATATGTCTTCAAAACAAGTTATTGACCATGGAAGAAAACCATACCGAGGAAGTCAATGCTATGAAGGTTGAACACTCTAACCAGATGGATGCCATAACAATACAGGTACGGAAATTTCAGCATCAGTTAGAGGATGAAAGAAACAAGCAAACGTCAACAGATCAGAAGCCTCCTTATCTCCTGCAGCAAGCTCCATCTTATTATGAGGAGGTCATTTGTTCCATTGAAAAGTGGTTAATTGAAGGTGACCCAAATAAAACAAAAATTGATAAGAATCAAATGCAGAATAAAGAAAGACATGTCATGCATACCCTACATACTTCATCCGAGAGTTTTGAAACAGAATGTTCCACGTCAGCAGTGGTACACCCTCCCAAAATGAAAAAGCGCAAGAGAAAGAGAATGAGAAAGCGATTTGATGCATCTGATGGTCGCGAGCAGCGTCATTTTCGAATAGGAAAAAGTCCTACCGTATGCAGAATTGGACATGGCACATCCAAGAAACAGTTGACAGATTTGCCTGAAAGCGGGCAAATCCTCAGTATGCACTATATTGAACACATTTGATGCCATGGGGCATCTTTGTATTGTAACCTTATGTCTTGTTATTTCAGTAATTCATTTTGTAGTTAGATTTGTGTTTTTCATGTTACTAGACTAGTTAATAAATGAAGAGCTTATATATTTCCTGTGCTTAACGTTACATGATGATTTTTGGATGGACGCTACTTATGTTTTGTTGTGTGTTGCGTGGATGCAGATTCTAAATTCTCACATTCCTCCAGTGCAGCAACGTGTCCCCAAGGAGACCCAGATGTTGACCACTACGTGTCAACGACCCATAGCAGCACACCCCCTTTTTCGCAAAAGTGATAGCACCTGATCGATGTGTCCATGTCATCCAGTTATCATCATCAGCCTGATTATCATGTTATAATGTAAACCCATTCCACATACATGTGATGTAAATAATCTCAGCAAATCTGTGTCATGTATGTAATTGCCTAGGTAAACCTATTTTTCTGGTAACGATCTACATTCAGGGAGCTTTTTGTCTCACCGATCCATTCTCCAATGGTTGGCGGAGTTTTCCTTCAGCCTTACCCCAAAGTTGGAATGAATTTTGTCACCAGGATCTTACGTGAGTCCTAGTGTTATAGATCGAGTCTGTGTAAAAGTGATTTGGAAATAATCCTAACTATTTGGTTAGGTTATTTTATTACAAGTTGCTTAGTCTGCTAGATTATATTTGTGTCACACAAATGGGTAGTCTATGAGGGTTTTTTTCAAATGGGTTTTTCCCCCTTGAGATGTAAAAAATGTAAAAAAATCATGATGTAAAGTGTCTTGAGGGTTACAAAAATAATTTATCCCCTCATAAGTCCTAGGTCCTAGGTAAATTTAAATTTTCCAGAGGTAAAATTCAAGGATTCTTTAAAAAATTAAATCTTAACAGGTCCAGGGACTAAGGTTAATTGATTATTTTGCTAAATTTTATGCCTTGGGTCCCTGGGGTTAAGTCAAAGTCAAAATTTTGAGGAAATTAATGCAAAATTTTAATTTTTAAATTCATTAAAATGCATTTAATTGAAAAATTCAAAATTTCCTCAATATTTAAAATTTCGACAGATGAGATTAAAAGAAATTTTGATCATCATCAACGGTCGAGATTGCTTTGACAAGGATCACTCGAACTAGCCGTTGGAGGATTTATCTTTAAATAGGAGGTCATTTGTCAGTCAGTTCATCCGATCTCTGGATCGTGTACTAAGCTCTCAAGCTCTCTTATATACTTTTTTGAATTAATTCAAAAGTCTTTGGGGTTTCAACGTGCTGTAGTGTTCCTCTCCACGAATTTATGGTAACATTGTTTTAATTTCTACTTAATATTATGTGAAAACTATCAATCAATAGCTCTCTTAGAATAATCTGAATACAAGTATCTTATTCAGTTTGTTGAATCTAGGGTAACATTTTTAATTTTGATTGAAGTAGCAGGTATCTCTATTTCTTCATAATGTTATTGTTGTTCTATTTCTCTACTTGATTTGATACTTGATCTAGTGTTTGCAGAAGATCTCTCAAGTTCTCATTAAGCGTTTGGGGATAATTCTTGGTTGGGCCAGCCAACTCTCAACATATATTTTCTGAAGAGCCTACTTCATAGAAGCCTCGGGATTTATCTAACGATAATCTTTTTTCTGCAGGGTGTTTTTGGGCTAGTACTTCTCTAAAATTTCAAAATCTTTTAAATATTTTGTGGAAATTTTGATAGATCTGGCTATTAAGAGCCTTAGATTATTAGATCTCAGAGCGGAGTTGGACTCATACTCCTCAGATCTGATAGATCTGTAAATTATTTGTATAGATCTGTAAATCATTTGTGTAGATCTGTTATTTACTTGTGTATATCTGAAATTTTGTAACATAATTTTGAATTTTAACACTTGGGTTTTTTGGATTTTCTCTATTTTTGTACATATTGGGTATTTAGTTTTTCTCTTTTCACTTGTGCAGGAATAGATCTGAAAAATCAACCAAGAAAATCTTCAGATCTGAACTAGATCTAGACCCTGGAGGGCAAGATCTGGGCTCAAAGATTGTGTGCAAGAACAGATCTGAGAAATCAGCCAAGAACATCTTCAAATCTGAGCTAGATCTAGACCCTAGAGGGCAAGATCTGAGCTCAAAGATTATCTACAGGAAGAGATCTCAGAAATCAGCCAAGTAAATCTTCAGATCTGAGCTAGATCTAGAACCTGGTGAGCAAGATATGGGCTCAAAGATTGTTTGTAGGAATAGATCTGAGAAATCAGCCAATTAAATCTTCAAATCTAAGATTTTTCAAGCAGCTCTGGGGGTTTTGAGACAGATCTAGGCCCTAGAAAGCAATAACTTATCCAAAATCTTTTTACAAGGCCAGCCATTAAAGATTTTGCAATAAATCTGAAGATCTGAATTAAAATAATTTTTTTCATAACAAGGGTTTCAAGTTTTGGGACTCCTAAGCCCAGATCTGCCTTCTCTTAGCCCAACATTAGTTCTATTGGCCCTAGTGCTAGCTCTCATTGGCCCTAGATTCCCTTGCTTCATTTCTGATTTGAATATTTGATTTTTTGAAGCTAATCATTGGTGGGTTTTTGCAGAAAATTTGGTAAAAAATTGTGTTTCAAATATTGAAATCTTTTGGCAACTGGGCAAGTGATCTTCAAGGCCTAGGGCCCAAGGGTTTGATCTCTAAACCATTTTTTTCCTCACTGTTTGCTACAGCAGTCATATACCTTTCTAATAGTGGTGAAAAACACATATAAGTCGTTTGAAATTAACTAAAAAATTGTCAAATACATTAATAAGTCATTTATGTTTGATGTGTATTAAGAATTTGGCCTAGATCTACATTTTGGGTTACTGTTATCTCTGAATAATTATGTTTCTGAAGTCTGAAATATAATAGAGGAAAATTTTCATGTGGGTTAGCCTAAAGTCAGTTCCTAAGTTGTCTAATACATTAAGGAATTAATTTCTTGAATTGGGCACTCATCATTAGGCTTATTTCATGTTTTAATCGTTGGCTGTAATAAGTATATCAGATCTGATATATTTCCGGAAATCACATCATAAGAGGCTGAAAATTTTTAATAATTCATGTGGGCAAGTTGGAAAATTTCGGTAAATTTTTCGCATAATTCTTCCTCCTTTGATAGCTCACTGTTTTCATTGTCATATTGCTGTTGTAATAAAGTTTTTCTTACTGCCGTCCAAAAAACTAATTTCTGAAAATTAAGTACTCTCTCATGGAATTGTGATAAAATGCATATCTTTTGTTTCAAAAACTAAGTATTTTTTGAGCTTCTGTTGATATTAATTGCAAAGTTGTTTTTGTTCTCTTTGAGCTAAATTGTATCAAGAAGATTTGAAATAAGTTGGTGTTTTAACTATACTATATTCAAGAGTTTATTTTCTATGTCTTCATCTAAAAAAAGGCGAGCATTTCATTTGGGTAATTGAGGGCTTTTGCGGCATAAGTGTTTTCCCATTCTCAAGTCTAACTTCATCTCATCTTCCAGTGCATTTGCAGATAAGTTAACTTTGCATAGATAAAATTTACTTCCAAGCATAAGCTTGGTCGATAGACAGATAGATCTCCATCCGTCTTTTCTTGAGAAGCATTTTTTAATAGTATTTAAAACGGTGACCTTGCAGTCGTCAGAGCCACAGTTCTCTGCAGCGTCGGAGGCACCGGGTATGTTAGAATTTCAGGAGAGGTATCGTTAATCACACCTTAGTGTGCTTCTCTTGATCTTCTCTCTGCCAGTTACTACGAAATCAGGCTCAACACAGAAAGGATTGAAGGGTTCACATTTAAATAGGCATTTAACTAAAATTAACCAACATTCTTGCATCTCGCATTAGTTTTAGGATCCGCATTTCATATAAAATAGTCATTCATCCAAGCATTGCTAATCGATTACTTGGTCTTAATTTCCCTAGCAAGATCGTTGACTCCATAAGGCACTGGTATCAATCGTTTAAAATCTAATCAAATGCTATAAGTCTTGCTAAATCTTAATCAAGTACTTGATCGCTTCACTGTGTCTCCCGAACTGGTTGGTTCCCAACCAGTTCTTCTTCATTACACTTTTCCATAGTGTCTACCCCCCTTAGCCTGTTGTAGGGAGACGGCTTAAACGGAGAGATTGAGGATCAACGTGACAGCCCCCGATCTGAGCCGTTGTTGCGGTGCCTAGACATTCTGTGCGACAACAAGGTGTTCACTAAGTATGACCTTCTAGGACTATTCTTATCTTGGGTTCCCAGCCCTCAAAGAATATCAATCCTCTTGCCTACTCTTGCCTTGGATGCCCTACAAAGAGCATCGGGTGCCAGATGATTACCCAACCCTTAATTATTTCTTCCAAATAGAAGACAAGAATGTTGTGTCTATCTCTCCCTCTCAAATGGGGAAGACATGCCCAAGCTTCCTCTGTCCAAGAACTTGCCCAAGCTACTTTCTAATTAGGAACTTATTAGAACTCCCTCTTAGCTAGGGACTTGTTCATATATCAGCAACTTCTTCTTCGTGGGTCCTTCGGCTGTTGGATCTCTCTCTTTCCTTGATGTCATGAAGTTTTTGTTGAGCTTCTTCTTTGTAGGGCATCAGCCATCGATCACTTTCCTTCTTAGTTTGTCATGTCATTTCTTCCTTCGTGGATAGTGGCTTTCTTGATACATGTCTAGATCTTTTGACCTCTGGCTACTCCTTTGTCATCTTGTCTCATTTCCGAAATATTCACCATGTGAATGCTTTGTTGTGCTTTTCAATACTTCGTTCTAGTAGCCCTTCATGACTACATCCCGATGTTATTTCAAACTTTAAATAGTAATTTGTTGGATGACATCTTGTTGACTCGAATCAGTAACCCGTATCTTCATATCTCCAAGGCCTTTCTAAGTGTCAAGGGTCCTTTGATCTTAGTCAAAATTCTCGTGCCTTCTTCTGGGAGATGCCTTCAATAAATCTGTCGAATGTGAATCCTAGTATCCATGGTGTCCTTTCTATCCTCGATCTCTTTTCTCGTATGCTTCTTTATAGATTGCTTGGTCAACCACCTCATACCGCTTATGACATTTCTCATGTTGACCTTTATCAATGTCTGAATCATGTCTTCGAGCATATTCTTAATGAAAGAGATCTTCGTTATTCTTGACCATGCTTTTAGAGCCATTTCCCAAGCTCATTAACACATATGATGACATGACTTTTAAACTGAAGACATAGATGCATACATACCTCATCTTAGTTCTTTCCTTGATCATCTCAGCTTCCTTTGACAGCTTCCTAGATTGAGATTACCTCAATCCCCTTAGCTTAGCTACATCTTTCCTTGTTTGCATATCATCTTTTCTTGAATCCCCATAAGTGGAATTCCTATCGAGACATCTTTTTTTCCCTAAAAGTCATGAACCTTCTATTGAAGATTTTATCGAAGGATCCTAGTAGTCCTCATCCTGTGAATGCTCCTTTTTGCTGATGATAGTGGCCTTTCAAAATGATTCTTCTAGATCATGACCATTCCTTTATGCCTTGATGAGGTCACCTAATGGCTTCATCCTTCCTACATGAATATCTCTATCTGAGCTATTTCTACATAATGCTCCTATATTCCTGAAGATGCCATTTTCATAAACCATGCATTCTATCCTACTGCTACATGTTCCTATGATACTCAAAACTATGAAAGAAGACTTCATGTAAAGAAGTTGACTTAGTCATAGTACAGGTCTGGAGGGTCCTCCTTTTTCTGCTTCTTGTCTTCTTTTTTCACTTCATGAGTCATGTGAGCTTCTTATCTTTTTCTCTTATCGTTTTCCTTCTTAATCTTGGGACAATCCCTTTTGTAGTGTCCATATTCTTGACAGCCAAAGCATTGGACTTTGGACATATCTCTATTGCTTGTTCTTCGTGGACCAAATTTGCCAGATTTTCCCTTTCTCTTGGCCATAGTAGTGAATGCTTCCTCCTTTGATCCCACATCATCTTTGGCTTTGAGTCTAGTCTCTTCAATTTTGCATAGAGACCAAAGTTCACTTAGTGGGGTAGCTTCCTTCTTGGCATATATGCTTGATGTGAAGCTGCCCCAATCTTCAATTAGAGCATTGAGTACCACAGTTGTCATTTCTTTGTCAGAGATGACTTCTCCTAGCTCTTGAAGTTGATCTCTCATCTTAGAGATCTTCATGAAGTAGGGAGCTATTCCTTCCTTTGATATCTTCATCTTGTACAATTCATTGCGTAGTGATATCACTTCTCCAACTGTGCTAACCGAGAATAGCTCTATCAATTTATCATAGATTTCTTTTGAACTTTCAAATTTGGAAACATAAGGAATGGGAGAGTCCTTGATGGATTCTATTAGAATCCTTTGAGCTCTTCTTTCATCCTTATTGTACTTTGTTAAGACTTTGTTCCTTAGCGGGGATAGTGATATCCCCTTTGATGTGGTCTAGAAGTTCATTCTCTTTGAGAAGTAAATTAGTCCTCTTCTTCCATGAAAGGAAATTAGTAGTCCCAACCAATTTGTTGCTTTCCTTGCAAAAATACATTGAGATATGTTCAGAAGGGAGCATACAAAAACTTACTTGATAGTGTTTGTGATGTACTAGTCTTGCTTCCTTCTTGAAGTTGATGACTTGCTTTCTTGGATCTTGATCATCTTCAAATTGCCTTCTTCAAAGAGAGTTGTTTGATGATGAAGACTTCTTGAAGAATGAGGCTTGACTTGGAATGCTCTTCCTTTTGAAGATGTAACTTCATGTAGGTCCTTCTTTGAATGGATCTTCTTGTAGGTGCCTTTATATGAATCCTCCTTGGTGGATAGTAGAGGGTAGACATCCTTGTCCTTGATGTATTTGAGACTTTTGGCTTGACGCTTCAACCTTGTGAGTATTCTTGAGATGTCTTTCCTTGATGTGTCACCTTATGAGTGTTCTTGAGATGCCCTTCCTTGATGTGTCACCTTAGCTCTGATACCATGTTGAAGAATCTAGGGAAAATTAGTTATGATAGGATTCTTCTAGGAATGATAACAATTTGTGAAGCACTTTTACTTTTTCTTGTAAGCTTGATCTTCTTCTTGTTATTAGTGTATGTTCTTTTACTTCATCAAACTGCTACCAAAATACAAAACAAGAACACAAGATTTTGGCTCTCTACCATGGAAAAACCTCTCTCTCTCTCACAGAGGAAAAGCCTTTCTCAAATTTCTCTTATTGAAGCTTCTATTGAACAATGCCAAACCCTAGAACCTTGACAAGAATATCCTCTAAGCACAAGTCAAGCCCTTTGTTCTCCTTCCAGCACTTTGTCCTCCTTCCCCCACTTCGTTCTTCTTCCAGCAACTGATGATAGTCCTTGTTATGCCAGCTCTAGAAGAGATACTTCTCCTTGGTCCTTAGTGGACTCTTTCACATATGAGGAGAACCTTATCTCTTGCCCAACCGAGCTCTTTCTTGAGATAGTGTTGCAGACTTGATATGACAGTGGTGCAGCCCTATTTCTTCACACGTGTGAGAGGATTCCTTAGGTGAATGTCCACTTTCTTCTTCGCTTGAGTGAGCTCCTTCTTCGCTTGAGTGAGAGGCCTCATAGACCTATTTATCTAGCCCAAACAACGATATATATATGACTATAGTAGACAGTTGTTATGATAGTAGAGAGGCCTTCTATATCTTCACACATGTGGTTGTAGTTGACCTAAGAAGAGTCCTCTAAGGCTCGATATACTTTCTTCTTTCTTCACTGCACTAGAGGCTCCTTTTGATGCTTCTTTTTCACCCTTAACTCGTCTTCTTATCTCGCTGATTTCAAAGGTGATTCGTCTTGTCATTAGAGGAGTGTACAACCTCTATTTATAGAGGTTTGTCCCTCCTTTAGGCCGACTTGAGGCCGACTTGACATTTAAACTTCGAATTGCTTCCTTTAATGATGTCATTGCATGGAGGAGACTTTTGTTGCTTGGAGGAATATCTTTGACTCTAATACAATTATATACATGGTGTAACATGCCCTTAAGGGTCTTCAACATTTCTTTTGGCTCTTTGACTTTCTTATAGCACTTTGACTTTCTTATAGCACTTTCTCATCCAGGACAAGTCTCATCAGTTCAAGTCTCATCCTATCCAATGAGCAAGAAACTCATTGATATAAATAACAAAAATAATATTTCTTTTCTTTTATAAATGCAAAGATCAAAATTACATTTATGAAGATCGAACCTAGTTACACTTTCTTCAACATCAAGAGAGGAAGCAAATATTTCATCAAGAACTCCAAACCTATGGAATTCATGGGATGATGGTATAATGACATAAAAGGAGAGGCAGATCAAGGAATTGAAGCTCTTTCAATCAAGGAAGTTGTTGCAGGAAATTTGGATGACCCAAAGGAAAATGAGGTATGTATGCTTACATTGTATATTGAAGAGTCATGTCATATGGTTGCAGGTAACATGGCTCAATGCTCTATCTTGAGAGCGTAATCAAAGGAAGGATCTCCTTCGTCGAAGGAATGCAAAAATGCATGGGTCACCCATTCACTAGACGAAATCAACATAATATGTCCTCATAAGTAATATGATATGGGTGACTATAATTAAGGAACTCTAACTGGAAGTTCTTGGGAATGAAATGTGTGAAGAACGAAAGGAAGAGATCGTGGGATATCCAACCATGAAAAAAAAGGCAATCAACATGCATAGACCAAGAATATTTGACTAGGATATCTCCATGAAAGATATGATGATTCTAATGGAATCTGGAAAAAGAAAGAGACCCTTGACAATATATATATATATATATATATATATATATATATATCTTTGGGAGATGTGTCAATATGTATGCAGGATGCTGATGCAAACTAGAAGATGTCATGATGAAAGACCATCACAAAGGAAATTTTGATTTATATGTTCATTTTTTATTTTTGAACTAGATCGGCTTATGCAGCGCTGCCAAGGGAAGATCTATGGATATATTCCACCATCGATGCCCATGTTGTAGGATGCAAGATCCTTATGGAAACAGAAGGAAGGCCAGATATGAACAAATGGATCATTTTCTGATGATGACATCACTGACTCATGGATGAAAGTGATGGATGGTTTGTGCCCTATGAAGAAGTCCCAAACATGAAGACTCGCAGAAGTTCATGACATCATGAGGAGGAGTTCTTCAAGCAGTTGGTTGTCCCATCATCTCCACCTAAGGAGTTGTTGTAGGTCCCTAATTAAGAGGGAGATTGGAAACAAGTTTCTTATTGGTAGAAACTTGGAAGCAAAATTCCTAAGCCAAGAGGGAGCTTAGGTACATTCCTTCCGTAGGAATGAGTACATTCCTTTATTGGAATAGATATGTACTCCCTAATTAAGAGGGAGAGATAAACACATCATTCTTGTCTTCACTTGAGAAGACGGAATGGGGGATTCGGTAAACATTTGGTATCCGATGCCCTTTGAGGATGTGTTAGGGCATCCCCGATAAGAGTAGTTGCAGAGGATTGCTATTCTTTGAGAATGGGGAATCCAAGATAAGAATAGTCTTGGTGGAACACACCTTGAGAACCCGGGTAGGGTATGTTCTGAGAGAGACAATAATGAGGGTGTCTATACATCATTGGTCTCTCCAGCATTGTGCACAGATCTCGTGGAGAGATAGACTTGTTAGTCAAGGCCTTGCTATGTGACAATGTTGGTTGATATGATGTTAAACAGATGGGTTATCAATCTGACTCTCCTTATGAAAAATTCTTCAGATTGAGAATAACCAAGTACCATTATGAATACCTCCCTAGTTAAGAGGGAGTGTTGAAAAGCGTAACTAGGTTCAGTCTTCATAATGACATGTATTTTGTGATTTTAAGTAATTGATGAAAAGAAGAAAAATAAAATTATTATTGTAATGCTTGTCTCATGGGTTTCATGAACAAGGAATTTTATTTTTAGTGATGGCTCCCATTGTGAGCCTTTAGGATTTGTCATCTAGTCATAATAGTCAATTTGACTCTATGTCATGTAGGAAGGACCCTTCTCGGGCATGTTACATTTTGTATAAGCTGTTAGATAAGTATAAATAGCCTTCCAAGCCAAGCACAAGTATCTCCCTCAAGTCAGCTTCAAAAGAAATAATAATCTCTTTTCTAAGGACGTGTCGGCTCATCCTCCAGTCAAGTTGGCTTATTATCTTGGCAAACAACTATAAATAGGTCACTCGGCCTCATTTCAAAGGAGAGAATTTCGGTTGAGTTTTGAAGTTAGTAAGTGGTGCAAAATTCAGTGAAAGGAAGCCTCCTAGCTAGCGTGAAGAAAGAAAGAAGAGCGAAGTTTCCTTGGGTATCACTTGGATTTGTTTTATGTTTGTTTTAGGACACACATGTGAAGAAGGAAGAGGACAATTGCAGCAGAAAAAGTCGAGAAGAGTAGCAGTGATCTTGGGTAGCCGAGTTGGAAGAAGGTCAAATCAAGAAGGGAGATCGAGTCAAGCTAGAAGAAGACCCTATCCAAAGCGAAGAAAGTTAAGACATAAGATAAGGTATTGTGCATGAGCTAGAGTTTTTAAATTAGGATTGCAGACCTAATTCAAGGAGGTCGGAGGTTTGAAGCAGAAGGAAGCCGAAGTGGAAGAGGGGCCAAGAAAAGGGAAGGAGCAGATGGTTGACTATCGTTGTCTAAGGATCTCATCAAGGGAACTTGTGTCTTCATTTTGGAGTGGAAAACAGGTCAAGGGTCATTGGTCTTGGTATTCGTCAGTTGGAATCTCTATAAGAAGAAGAATTTGATCGGGTTTCCCTCTCAAGAGTGAGAGGTTTTGGGCCTTGGCCCTCGCTGATAGCCTATATTTTGTGTCTCTTGTCTCTTTATAGTTTATGCTTGGTAGTTGTTTGATGAAGAATAGCATTATAATAACATAAGTAAAAGAAGATCCTAATCAAGAAGTAAAACGCATTCACAAGCAATTATCTTACTAAGAAAAATCATCTAATCTCAATGCCCTAGATTTCTCAAAAAGTGATACCCCGAGAATCCAAGTTAAACATGACATTTTTGAAGATTCCAAGGGAAGTTGATGAGACTTTGAAAACTTAAACCTAACCCTAGCTCCTTCAATAACCAAAAAAGAAAGACAAAATGGGGTTTGGCATCATCATCAAGGGTAAGTTTCCTAATGGAGAGATTTGTGTTACATAATAGAGCAATCGCAAGGGGACAAAATTCAAGAATATGCTACAAAAAATACTAGTACCAGGGGTGTCAATTCCAAAGGAATATTGTTCAATAGTAGAGAAAACAAATAGCAACATGGATCTACTCCATAGACAAGTAGTACCATGCCTTGAAGCCAAAGGAGTAGACTTACAAATGAAGGTGCAATATCTTCCAAAGTTTTAGGAAATGTTACTTGTATAGCTCCATGAGAACCACAACTTCATGTTATCTGTACTTGAGGATACAATAAAAGGCATTGTCCTTTCTTGTTGGAGTTTTCCAGGTAAAATATCGTGTCCATTTTTTCTATAGAATTTGATTTAATATAGTTTCATGGATGATTTTATTGTTTTAAATGCATAATAGCCTAATTAATTGTGAATCTCCTCTAAGGCCTTTGCACATGCTAGGATGCATGCTTGGCATGTGTCCTATGTTTAGAAGAAGTGTCAAACACATGTTTGACATGTGCCTTAGCCATGTTAAGATGTTTCTAACATGTATGGCACAAAATAGAGACCTGTGGGTCTCCAAAAAGTGATTTGTCTCTTCTATTTGCTCATTTTCTCTAGCAACTTGGAGCTTTGAGGTCTATTGGTGTACAGTTGAAAGGTAAATCTGATATTTGAGGGTAACCCAACCACTTTCCAAGAGGATTTGCATACCAAATTTCTTGCTTTTTCTAACAGCAATGTTTCTTTTTGGCTCATGTCAAAGAAATGATAGCTCAATCAATGTTGAGTTGGCATTAGCCAACTTGGATCTAAATGAACTAGTGCTAGAGCCAATCACTTTTGATGATGATGATCCTCTTGATGGGTCATTCTCCACACCAACAAAAGCAAAGATTGCATTGGATATTGAGGAGGAGGAGGAAAAAGCAACTACAGTGGTGTGGATTTTGATGTATCTAACATGGAGGAGAACTCCCAATAGTCACAAGCTATCAAATTCTAACATCTACAGTTCTAGTACCTACCATATTTTGTGTATCCAATGGCATTCCCACCTATAGTATCAGTGAGTCAGTATCATTGTAACACATTTTGATTATGATGATGTCATGAGAAAACTACAATTTCTGGTTCTAATTTCTTATGAGCTGTAATTTGATCATCATTAATTTAGTACTTCTAACTAATTGTATGATTGAACTTGTCTCATAAAGGAATCATAATGTATCAATATTTTGTAAATGTTATTGTTAATCAAAATTTGAATCAATATATATGTAAAATAAACCGTGTCCTCCATGTCTTGTTTTCAGGCTCATCATGTCCCATGTCAACACTCGTATTTCCTTGTCCTCTGTGCCCCATGCCCTCAAGTCATGTGACTTAGATAGTAACACATATAATTAGATAGAGTAGAATCTCATTATGTTTTCAGTGTCACTCTTTATAGGAGTACATAGTTAAGATTTCTTGTGACAAAAACCCAGTGGAATATCTATAGTATTTTAAAAATCAAGTGGTGTTATCATAGCAATATTGCACATCTATGGACATTGGAAACCAAAATAAATTTGCCATTAGTAAAACTCTTAAACAAGAAAGACTCCAATAGATGCAAGAGTTAAATTAGCAAATTCATGTAGTGAATGAAGAGTTGAGAAAGATGGCCCAAAACTTGGAAGAGGAAAATGAAGTGTTATTAGTCAAATTGTACAACCACATAATATATCCTCATTAAATTCATGGGGGAGGTAGAAAAGTGCAAAAAACAATTTACAAGAAGTGAATAATGCTGGAAAATGTAACTAGTATCGATCTTCATAATCTTGGGGTGGAATTTCCCAAAACGCTTTCTAGGTTCTTTGGAATACTTGTGCCCAAGCCTCCTTGCAAAATTTGAGGTTTAGAGCACATCTGATGCTACCCCAAATCAACAAAAGTCACATTCGAGAATCTTATCAATGGGGATTTCTAACAAAAGTCAACCTAGGCCAAATTGATGTTTCTATAAGGCATGAATATATTTTGGAGCTTCGAAGCCAGGGGAATGTTTACCACGCATGAAGCCTACAACATAATCATAAAAGAATCTGCATTCAAAGATCCTCTTTGGACCACTATCTAGGCTCCTAACATCTGGCCGAAGGTGTCCACCTTCCTTTGGTTGCTTTGTCGAAACAAATCCTCACTTGGGATAATTTGAGGAAGAGAAACTTTCTTGGACCTTCCATCTATCCCAATTGTAAACATGAAGAAGAAACCACCTTGCATCTCATGAATACTTGCACCCTGGCTCATAAGCTCTGGGAAAAAGTCAGTTTTCGATGCCAAAGGGACAGACGAATCAAGGAAGATATTCCCACCATTGTTCGCAATTGGGCAAGTAATCCTTATAAGAGTAAGGTTCTAAACTCCTTATGGAAGCTTATCCCCAGCCTTCTCATGTGGACTATATGGAAGGAGAGGAACAAACGTATCTTCAAGGATCAGTCATCGCCTCTAGAAACCATTTGGAATAATGTATGTCAAAACCTTAAGGAAACTCTTCTACTCCAAACTTGGCATGACGACGATTGTCCCTCACTACCACAAGAAAAGAATATATGGGACAACTGGAATCTACAATGGAATCAACAATTGAAAATCTTTGCTAAATCTGTAGCAAAAAGTACAATATCAGATAAATGGCTCCCTCCTCCTCAACATGTGTTCCAACTGAACTTCGAAGGGGCCTCAAAAGGCAATCCAGGCAAAGCTGGGTTTGGGGGAATTTTCCAATGTTCCACCAAGTCTTTGGGACAAGGAGACGCGGGTGCGGGGAGACACACAAAGGGGACGTTTGGGAGTACCCTCAAATTTTAGGGAAATTTAGGGGAGACGGGGGGATGTCGAGGTATATATAATATAATTTTTAATTATATATATTATATATATGCATATAATTTTGAAATTTTCATGTTCATATTCATTGTTCAATAATGAAAGCATATTAAATAGACTAATTAGTAATAGTAATACCAATACATTGAAATTTCAAATTTGATCCATACATAAAATTTAAATTCATAATTGAATCAAATAATAACATATTGTAATTGAATCTTGGTCTGTCCTCATCATTCATGAATTGATACATACATCATTCATATGACATACTAATTATAATGTTTTAAATGCTAATTCATCAAGATTCAATACCATAAGATTCAATAATAAAATTCAATATGAAATATTCAAATACAATGTACATTGATCCATATCATTCATCATTCATCAATCATCATTCTATAATTTACATTGAATCATTGATCTAAAAATTAAATGGAAAATTGAAAATTTTGAATTCATCATTCTAGTCTTCTAGATTCTAAATTGAACACTAAAATAAAATTTTCAATTTATATAACTCAAAGTTTCAAACTCAAAAATAGTTAAGAGTGAAGAGTCGGTCATCAATATCTAGTGTCACAATTAATTTTCATTTTTTTATTTTTATTTTTTTTGTTTATAAAGGGTAATTAGACAAGAATGAAGGGGGGACGCCCAGAAGAACCCCATTTTCGGGGGGGGGGGCGCCCAAAAGTACCCCTTTCAGGGAGTCGAGTCTCCCACACTGGGGAAACGCACCCCCTTGCGTCTCCCCGAGTCTCCCCAAAAGCGGGACGTGGGGAAACGCACCCCCGAGAGTCTCCCCGTCCCGGGTGAGTGGGGTGCGAGGGGTGCGCGCACCCCACCCTGGGGGACGCATCCCCGTGGAACACTGGAATTTTCAGAGATCATAAAGGAGTCACCCTTCTTACATTCATAGGCTCAAATGGATGGGACTCTAATAACTCAACACAACTCGAAGGGTTATGGCAAGGACTCCTTTTAGCTCACTCACATGGTTTCTTCCCTCTCATAATTGAAGGCGACTCTCAAATCCTAATAAATATGGTGAATAAAATTCTGCAGGGGTCTCCCTCAAACAAAATAGGCAATAGTTGGCGACTAGCGGAAAGACTGGAACTTGTTGAAAGTTGGCTCAAAACCCACAGAGCAGTTCATTTCAAACATATTCGTCGGGAAGGCAATAAGGTGGCTGACCTTCTTGCCAACATAGGGGTGGAGAGCAGCACTGCTCTGAACGCTAATGCGCTATCTACTATAGCCACGGAAACACAGATGAGAAAGAGAAAGAGAAGACACCGGAAGTAGGAGAGCACCTGGATGCGAGTGACACATTATGTTTTTGATGAGCACATTGAAGGATGGCGGCGAGGGCACGGGCCAGTTGGCTAATGGCGCCCCTCCCCATACGACCCTAAGGCCCCTTCATGACACACTGCAGGCAACATTCAATGCAGGTCTGAAGCGGCAAAAAGTCATTTACTGTCTGGATATGGAGGTACCTCAATTCATTCATTCTCTGTCTCCCCTGCTCCACTACAACTGCCCGCCTCAAGCCTATGAACCCAGCTCTCGCACTGCAACTAGGCGTCGCTGCTGGTTAGTCTGTTGCATGGATTTTGGAATTGGGTTTCACCATTCCCGTTCTAGTCTCTGCATTCTAACCTCGACTCAGAACGACCCTACTCCCCCTCATAATCCCTCTGTTAGAGCTCCCTCTGTCATCGTCCCTTCTGTCACTGCTCCCTCTAAGCACTCAGCCAGCGATATCAGCATGGTGAGACATCGTATGAGAAGTAAAAGGGGCGGAACTCAGGGAGGCAGTTCTCGCCTTTCGACTGAGCCGCACCCTGAGCCCGCTGCCTACTCTCCTTCCCCTGAACTGCATCATCCTCTAAGACATGGGGCGGGTAGATATCCAAGCACAAGAAGTGGGCGGGGTTTTGCTCAGTCTTTAGGTGTTGTTCATGGTGATTTTGCTGTCCACTCTGCTAATTTTCCTTTGCCCCTTCATCCCACTCCCCACTCAACCCAATTCAGGTTCTGTAGCTCCCTGAACCGGCCTGTTATTACCGCTACCATTTCCATCCTCTTCACTGAAGACAATACTCAGACTGCCTCTCAGGTAGACAATTCCAACTTGCGGCAAGAGGTCGCTCCCAGATGCAGTAATTGCAGAGCTACTGGTAAGAATGTGATGGACGAAGGCTTCTTCACTCCACATGGTAGGAACCTCGGTGGCAATCAGCATGGTGAAGGGGGTAGCTCTGCAGCCACGCGCCCCTCAGGTGGTTCTGGTCACGACGGGTCTGCTTTGCATGCGGCATCTGGCGGAGGTGGGGAGCCACGTGGCAGAGGTGGGGAGCCACACGACAGCGTGTCAAGGAACGAGGCGGATGATTGGGTATGCCCAATCATCGAGGAACGCATCCCGGATGACTTCAACTAGGTTGATGTGGCTTCCAAGTGTCTAGACGTGGCGGCCAGGGATAAGGACATGGCTGCTAGGGGTTCGGACGTGGCTACCAGGTATTTTCTATCTGGTCTTTTTGTTCTTGTTAGTTTTGGTTGGAATCTGGTCTCCTATCTAGACTTTATGTCAGGGCATTACCTCACTATGTCTTTTATGGATTCTGGTCTTAAGAACTGATACCATTTTTGGTTTTTTTTTTGCTTTCTGTGGACTGGTTTCCCTAATGTTGGGGCAGTCTAGATTTTGCTAAAACTCTACGTTAAACTTGGTTGAGGCTTCGTCCTCTGTAATTTTCTGTACATATTAATAGATTATCTTTACTTAGAAAAAATATATATATTTTTTGGAGCTTCAATGTTATTTTCATTATGTTTCCTATTGAGATTCGAGGATGAAGCCTTCCTAGATAAAAGGGCATGTAATATACCAAATTTTATTATTAATAGAAACAACAATTATATATGGTCATGTCCCTTATAGTCATGTCTCCTATATCTTATAAATATGACAGCATTCTTGACTTCATATCATTATTCCTTGTAGCTTCACATTTAACATATAATTATTTGTCTTTCTAGATAATATAGGCTTGTCCTTTTCCTTATGAGTACCTATTGTTAGCTTTTGCTTGCTTTGAAAGTGTTTTCATAGAAGAATGCTTCATGGGATGTGAAGGGCTTCCAATCTCCTCGCCCATTTGTTTATCTTTTAGTTACATTTGGAGAGTTTAGATCGGTTGTGTGCTTGCCTTGGGATCAATGCTAGGGAGGCGCACTTCTTGATGTTGTAGTTGACAAATGTGGCATATTTGGTATCATCTACAAGGGCACACTTGGTCAAGACGATAGGTGCTTTGCACATGTGGAACCACCTTAGAGGAGGACATTCAACACTTCGAAGTTGAGCACTTGACCCCAAGAGCATGTAACCATTTTATATACAATTTGAGGAATGCTTGAGTCAAGGAGCCATCGTTGGAGAGCACACCTTTGACTAGCACTCGACATGTGGACACCTAGCTTGGTGGGCACATCACCTTGCAGTGGGACAAACCCTAGTGTGACATGTGAACACCTTGCTTTGAGGACCATTCCATTTGGAGCCTTGTTTGTTGACTTAGACTGGGGCTGCTTGTGGATTTAGTCCATATTTTATCATTGGCCTCCCTCACCTTAGTCTATATAACAAGACGATAGTGTCATTATTAAAATTAACTACTTTGTATATTAGAGATTGATAGTTGGTGTACATTATAATGCTCATTATTTGAAGAACCTTTTAAGTTCATGTATTACTCCTATAATAAGGATTCGTGCTTATGAGATGCTAGAGCTAGGGTTTCCTCATTTGCGAGATGCAAGCGTTGAGTAATAGAGTTGTTGGGATGCAAGAGGGAGATCTTGGGGTTTGGCAATGCATGTGATGCTGGTTTGTTTCGAAGATCCAAAGATTGCCTTGTAGAGCTTGGTGGGATCTATTGCTTTGCCTTTGTATTGCTAGTTAGGGTTTGCACTGATTGTGGATGCCTTAGGCTCCAGCTAGGATTTAAGCTACATGGAAGGATCCTTGCTTGGGGTGCGCTGAGGTATTGAACTTTATGTTGATTTAAAACTGTTTTAGTATGCTGATTAATTAGGACAGCAGGGACGAATGTTGTTTGTTTAGCATGCATAATGAAACTTTCAGATCTGATTGGTTACTGTCATATTTCTGCTATAGTTGAAGTAATTTTCAGATCTGTGCCCTGTAATAGATATTTCCTCAAGGGCTGCTGAAATAATCTGCGTTTCAAACTTTCAAGTCTTTGTTTAATTTACATTCTTGATTTTGAGTACAACTAGCATGGGGCAGATTTGAAGTTTCTTGCACAGCTATTTAATAAACTAGTTTCAGCAATAAGGCTGAAAGCTCTATGAAGTAAATCTGTGACCTCATAGAAGTGATGTGGATATTTCATATTGGGCAGACCTTTGAAATTTCTACACCTATGGCACTCTATGACTACTGCAAGATATGTCACACATCTTTTTAACTAATACTTGTGAATTCAAACCCCACCAAACACATTTAACCTCCCAACTTTTACTTGATCAGATAGGTTCCTAATGATTGCCTTGATCATGGTCACATGATTTCTGGAGAAATACAACATTTTTTTCTTTTTCATGAAATTATTAGTTTTATTTTAACCATATGGTGAGTCATGTTCACAACTTTCACCGCACGATCCACATTTCATAGACTTTGAAGTTAATTTAAATTCCCATCTAAATATATGTTAGCAAAATCATTCGTCTTTGGTCAATTTTCCAGTAGCTTAGTGAGTGCAATGACTCTCTCCATATAGATACTTCACTGGAATTTTTTGGTATTTGTTGCCATTTGATTCCATCAAATAGTCGTTCCATTGGGAACTGCCAAGCATGATGGAAAACTTGTTAGATGCAAATGGGTTTACAGAACCAAGTTTGGACTAGATGGAAAAATTGATAAACATATAGCTCGCCTTGTTGCTAAGGGTTTTTCACAAGTTGAAGGCATTGACTATACTGAAACCTTCTCCCCTGTTGCCAAAATAAACTCTATCCACCTTGTTCTTTCCCTTGCTGCCTCTTTCAAATGGGAAGTCCATCAGATGGATGTTAAATCTGCCTTCTTGCATGGGGGCTTACATGAAGAAATCTATATGGAACAACCTCCTGGCTTTATACAAACAAACTCCAGCCTTGTATTTCAACTTAAGAAATCCCTTTATGGTCTCAAGCAAGCCCCTCAGGCTTGGTATGCCAAAATGGATAGCTTTCTTTTAGATACTAGCTTTTCTAGATGTCATTCTGCCAATACTCTATACACCAAGAAAGTGGATAAGTCTCTTATCATTCTTGTTGTTTATGTTGATGATATTATCCTTACTGGTAGTGATCCCAACCTTATAAACCATGTGAAGTCTAGCCTTAAAAAGCAATTTGAAATGACAGACTTAGCACACTTGCATTATTTTCTTGGTCTTCAAGTCTTGCAATCCAAAGAAGGTATTTCCCTTTCCCAGTCCAAGTATGCTTGTGATTTTCTACGCTACTTCCACATGGAAGACTGTAAGCTAGCCCCTTCTCCCTTTCAATCTGGAGCCAAACTTTCAGTCACTTGTACTTCCTCTGAAGTTGATGCTACCTTATACCGTCAGCTTGTTGGAAAACTTTTGTATCTGACCCATACCCGTCCTAACCTTTCCTTTGTTGTTGGCCTTATTGCTTGGTTTATGCAAAACTCACATGAAATTCATTGGAAAGCAGTTAAATGAATACTTCGTTATGTTCGAGGTACAATTCAGTTTGGGATTCATTACAGTGCAGAAGCATTTCCTCTATTGGTTGGTTTCACTGATTCCAATTGTGCTGGTGACCCTAGTGATCAGAAGTCTACTACAGGGTATGTCTTCACTCTTGGTTCTGGACGTATTACATGGGCTTGCAAAAAACAAAGTGCCATTTCTCTTTCTTCAACAGAAGCAGAGTATCGTGGCGCTGTAGAAGCTACTATGGAAGCCCTGTGGCTTCGTCAAACCCTGTCAGAGTTTGGTTTTCAGCAGTAGCATCCGACTACACTTTGGTGTGATAATCAAAGTGTCATTCAACTATGCAAAGATCCATTCCAACATCAACGCAGCAAACACATTGAACTACACATGCACTTCATCAGAAAGCTCGTTAGTGCAATATTGTTCAACCGATGATCAAGTTGCAAACATCTTTACAAAGGATCTCACAAAGGCGAAGTTTACTAAACTTCGATTTATGGTTGGAGTTCAAGAAGTTGTCACCAAGGGGGGATAGGCTTTAATGCCTCCTTCCTTCTCCTATTGTGTCATTTGTGTACATCTTCAATCCTATCCCAAGTTGTTCTTAAGGGGAGATGTTAGGATATTCTGACACATAGGAAATAGTTAAGTATAACTTGGTCTAGTGTATAGTTAGGTAAAGTGTGTTTCTTTACTATGTACTTTTTGTAACTTACCATCCAACGGTCACGATATGTTCTAGACATGAAGTGATCTGACGGTTCATTCTCTCCTCGGTATTATCGACACTTGATCCGTGGCTTAACACCCGATCGTTCCATGATCTCTATTTATAGAGCATGGAGGGTCATTTGTAAGGTGACAGTTCATGAGAAAATCTTATGTAAATTTTCTTTCTTTTAAATTAATAAATTACCTGAGGTGGCCGCGTTGGCTCAGGTCGTGGACCGTTTCCCTCTTTGAGGGTTTTAACCACGTCAAGAATTATAGTGTACCAATTTGTGATCTGTTTGTGAGCGGTGTCCTTTGGTGTTCTATCTAAGGAACTTACCTTATAAATTCCAACAATATCCCTTACTAGAAATTCCAGGGAAAGGGTCCAGCCCACATTTACTTCTACAGCATAAAATCATAATCGTGCTAGTACATAGTATCACAGAGAGAAAAATGTTAAACCAGAAGACTGGAAATTTAAACAGAACTCTAATATTTCCTTCATTTTGTTTTCATGAGCTAAAAATTATATTATAAGATCCTTATTATTTTTCCATTTACCCTTTCTTTCCAAACATGGTTCAGGGCCTAGATCGACAAATTTGGACTTTTGATATGTTATATAAATTCATTTTAGCTATGCTGCAAAGAGATTAAGCAATATGTGTGCCTTTCCAGCATCATTTGCAAAACAGAGAATTCAGAAAAAATTATTCCAACAGAAGTTTAATCATATCATGCCTATTTTGAGATTCACCTCAATAGATAACCAACATATGTTAGTATTGAATGGCATATAAATATCACAATAAGGTACTGTACATATGCAAAAGGCTTTTGCAATGGAAACATTTCACTATGCAATGATTTCATTGTAGTTAAAGAATGACTGCAGAATTAAGATTTTGTTCCAATTAATAGCTAATCTGTGATATTAACAGTGAACCATATGCAAAGAAAGGCTCCAACAAATTACTGAGTCCAAAAATTATACCTTATTACAGACTGGACAGTTATCACTTCGTTCCATCCACTCATAAATGCAGCCAAGATGAAAATGATGACCACATTGAGCAGATATTTTAGGATTTTCAACAGTATACTCTACAAAACAATATAAAGCATAGTGTTAGCCAAGAAAACCTTCAGGTCAGTAGCCTGTATATAAAATAAGGACAATCCTTTATTTGTTAAACATGTTCCAAACTAGATTAAAACCACAAAATAAGTAAACAAATATGATAATATTGTTAATATTCTTCGGACCAATGAAGACAAAGCCAAGTTCTCTTGAAAATATGATAATCTTCCTCTTACAAACAGATCTCTGACATGTAACAATATAAAATGAATATAAATAATGTAGTCTCCGACTATTTGCATGAACTTCATATTCAATCACATCTTGATGAACATTAACACAATAATAAATGAGCATGTAACGGGACTGGAAAACTTATAATGGTTTACTAACAATACCATCAGAATCCAATGATATACTCATATAAAGGAAGCTTTGCACAGGTTGAGATATTTGAGCAAAATATATCAAACAGATAACACCAACTTCAAATAAATTACTTTTCTAAATATTCTTAAAACATTCTCAGCTACTCCAATAATCACTTCAATCA
The DNA here is from genome assembly GCA_000404065.3 of Pinus taeda. NCBI lineage: Eukaryota > Viridiplantae > Streptophyta > Pinopsida > Pinales > Pinaceae > Pinus > Pinus taeda. Next base: position 165,736 of record APFE030569999.1, read on the forward strand.
AGTTCGATTTGACCAATTGCATTCTTACTTGCCTAAACAAAATTATGTGCAAAAGTGCATATCAATTGATCAAATTATGACTGAATTTACTATATTTTGCAGTGTGGAAAAAGTCGGGATTAAATCCCAAAACTCCATTTTTTTCCATCAAAACGATTAAATCGGGGGACTTTTTGCCGACATTTTCACTGACGAAAAATCGCAATTAAATCGAATTAATCCTGATTTTATCGGAGTCGACCGAAAAAGTTGTCCATCTTTTCCAGGCTGTGCATAAGAGGCCGAAAAGGGCGAAAAACACATTTGCTTGCTGTTTTTCCTCCCATTCGTCCCTGTGGAGAGAGTCGTTGTTTGCCATTGCCCAAGAGGAGGAGATTTTCTAGTTTTGTGGTGAGGATTTGGAGATTTGTCCACTGCTCAACATGAGAGATACAAAGTGTCGAATTTCTGCTGCCAGGTATGTATTTTAATTTCTCTCTTAGTCTTTGTTACACAAATGGCTTTTTAAATCTTTCTATAATTCTATTAGTTTCTTTTTATCTTATCTAGAATTTTGAATCAAAACATTGTTAAGAATCTAAATTGAAGCAAAACTTCAACTTTCAAGAATCAAATGACAAAAATTCAAACCTTTGTTTACTGAATCTGAGTGTGTTCAAGTGAGTGAGAAGACTCGAGGCATTTAAAATCTAAAATCAACAATTGCATTTGTGTTTGCTTCTTATTGTGATGAGAATTTTTAATTTTTTTCAATTTTTTTGTGCCTAGGTTCAAATTCAAGTTCAAAGTTTAAAACAAAATGCCAATGCTTTTGGACGCTATGGGGCAATATGGTGACCCTGATACTATACCAAAATCTGGGGGGTCAATAGAATGTATTTGGCTTGCAAGTTGTTTGGCAAGCATATGTCAGGAGGTATCAACATATTAAAATTCCATTTGGGGCAAATTCTAGGGCAAAATGTAGAAACTTGCCCAAATCCATCTCCAAAAATCACCCCACAGGCCATTCAATCGTTGATGGATAAAGAGGAGGGCAAAGTGTTAAAATTGGCAACTAAGGCCAAACTCCACGTGGGTCATCTTATTTATGGCAGCTGATATTTTTCCTCTCCTCTCATCGAGAGGTGTATTAGGATTGATCTAAAGATCATCTGATTCCAATAGGTATTCATGGAGTTATGAATTTATTTGTGTTATAAGGCAATCCGTCAAGGTCGGCCAACAACCAAATAACCCCCACATGTGCTCAACATTTTAGTATAAAAGGAGATGACTTGAGAGTCATTTCACACACTTCACTCTTGATTTCTCTCCACTCGCTTTGGGTTTTAGTGGAAGAGAAATCTAGGAGAGGAAGCCCTAAATGCAAAAGGGAAAAAGGCTGACCTACGCCACCCTAATGGAGATCAAACCGTAGTTATGGAAGGGACCTATACGCTGACCAAAAGAAGATGTCCTTACCATTAACGCAGTCATGGAAGGAGTGTTAACGCAACTATGAAGAACGCTAAACAAGCTGCCCTAGTCGCAGTCCTAAAAGCCTACCTAGCCACAATCCTAAAAGGGTACCTAGCCACAGTCAAGGAGGGTTACATGATGCCCTAGCCGCAGGTCCATGATGCCCTAGCCACTTCAAGTGACCAAATTAATGGATGGAGGGCCAAGGTTCTAGGGTCGAGAGAGCAAGCTCCTAGGCTGAGTAAAGGAGGAACATAACGCTATATGGAGAGGCCTAAACAGGCCTAATGTTGTTGTCCTAGAATACCCTAGACACAGTCATTCACTGCCATACGCCATTCTAAATGACATAAGTTCATACTTGCAGGGAGGCTGAGTTTGGAAAGGAGAATTATAGATTGTTCGAGGGCCGCAAAAGGTAAGGTAAGAACGTTTCAAAAGGTAGTGTGCAACAGAGGTCTGTGGTTGGCCACAGGCCTAGCCACTTCAAAACAGGCCAGCATGGAAGTGTTAGGGGCTGCCATATGCTTAGAACAACAGCATGAGGAGGCAGCGATCTACCTTGACTACGTCGCAGTTCATTAAGGTTGTTCAAGGTATGTTTTGGGGCATGCTTGTTGGGTAGTTGTAGGTTACAATGGGACAGCAACAAGCACAGTGTTGCAAACACAAATGGGACAACAAGCAATCATAGGAGCAGCAATGACTTGTGGCAGCCAAAGCACATTGGGACAATAGTAGCAATGCTAAACAGTGGGACAGCAACATGGTGCTGCAAGGGACAACAACACGGTAAGTGGTACAGCAAGACATGGTGCTTGCTGGAGCTTGGTACTTGGGACAACAAGCTATGACATGGCACAGCAATGCTAAACAGTGCAACAGCAGCAAATGCAATCATGGTGGAGCATGGTAGATGGGACGGCAAAGACATGGTGCTTGCATGGGACTGCAAGCAATCATAAAGCAGCAGTATGATGTGTGCAACATGGTAATGAGGTCCAGCATAGTGATGATGAGTGCAGCACGATGCAGCACAGTGAGGTGCAGCATGATGACGAGGTGCAGCATTATGATGGGTGATGGAGTCACCTGGGAGAATCAGTTGAAGAGCATGTCTTCAACTGAGTTCAGCTACCTCATGTATCATCCTCGTAGAGATGATCTATGCTATTATAAGTCAAGGTATTGACTTCTATTGTAAATGTCTATCTCTCTCTCTCTCTGTGTTGAACTATTCAAGAAAATATAAGAAGAATTGATCAAGGGTTTCCCCACAATGGGGTTTGTCCCTCGTTAGCGCCACATCTTATGTCCTCTTGTCTTGGCTTGTCTTCTGCAATCTATGTTTATGTTCTACCTACAATTTACTTTAATGTTGATGTGATTGCTAATTTGGATAAGATATTGAGCTAAGTGTGAAAATTGAAATAAATTGCTCTAAGCATAGAACATACCTAAAATTAACACAAAGACATCAGGGCAACACTAAAAATTCAACTTGTAGGGGCCTCAAGAGTGGGGGGGAGCGAGAGTGCTTCTTCAGCATCACCTTCCACACCCATATGTCCCAACCCCTCAGCTTTCTCATCATTTTTTCCTAGAACCATGCCTGGTGCACAACCTAGCATCAAATCGGCACTTGAAAAGAAGAAAACAGCAAAAGCTGACATGTTGGTCAGTAAGTGTCTTCTATGGAGTGATGTTTCTTTCAACATTGCCAAAACAAACCCATTTTACCAACCTATGTTTGATGTTGCTGTTGTCGTTGGCCCGAGGTACAAAGCCCCCGCCTTTGCAGAATTGAGAGGGCCTCTTCTTCAAGATGAAAAGATTGATTGCACTTCTAGACTGGAGGAGTTTAGGGCATCATGGGAACACACTGGATGCACAATCATGTCAGATGGTTGGACTGACCAGAAGTGTACAAACCTTCTTAACTTCTTGGTTATTTGTCCCAAGGGGACAATGTTTATGAAATTTGTTGATGCATCTGCACACATTAAAGATGCACCTGTATTATGTGAGTTGTTGGACATCTTCATTCAGGAAGTAGGCCCAAGCAATGTTGTCCAAGCCATAACAGACAACACTGCAAATTATGTTGCACCTGGCAAGTTGCTTATGGAGAGGTATCCTAACTTGTTTTGGACACCTTATGTTGCTCATTGCATTGACTTGATGTTGGAGGATATAGTTAAGATTCCTATTGTGAGGGATATTGTTGAATAATCCAGGAACATAACAAAATTTATATATAATCATGCATCTGTGCTTAGCTTGATGAGAAAATTCACCAACAACAAAGAGTTGGTGCGTCCTGCCATTACACGATTTGCCACTACTTTCATATCTCTTTAGTCTCTGTTAAATTCTATGTGGGATGTGAAGAGCACGTTTCTTTCACCGGATTGGCATGATTTATATATTAGCCGCAAACCAGAGGGAGAGGGCATATGTAGACAAGTTTCATATGATCAGAGCTTTTGGGCAAGAGTAAAGGAAGTGTGTGCCATTTCAGAACCTTTGGTAAGGGTTCTTCAGTTGGGTGATGGAGACAAGCCTGCAATGGGCTACTTGAATGAGGCCATGGATAGGGCCAAAGAAGCCATTTGTGCTTATTATGAAGATAATGGAGACGAGAGGTTAGAGAAACAACAGGTCATATGGAAAGTGATTGATGAGTAATGGAACAATACCCTCCATCGCCCCATTCGTGCTACAGGTATCTACCTCAACCCCGCATTTGCTTACGCCTATGGTCCCAGATTTGATACCGAGGCGATGGATGGATTCTTCACTGTGTTGAGAGGATGGTGGCATCTGAGCAAGAAGGTAAAGATATTTCTAAAGAAATGGAGGTATATAGGATGGGGGGGGGCACATTTGGTTTTACCATGGCTATTAAGAATAGGACAAACAAAATGCCAAGTAAGCTTCAGTTTGTTTCAAACTTTCAAGTTTAGAATTTCAATGTTTTTTTTTATGTTTCTTATTTTTCTTTTAACTTGTAGATGCTTGGTGGACAAGCTATGGTAGCAAAGTACTCCATCTGCAAAAGCTTGTCATTCGAGTGCTCAGCCAAACATGCAGTTCCTTTGGGTGTGAGCGCAACTGGAGTGTATTTGACAAAATACACAGCAAGAAGCGCAACAGGGAAAAAAATTTCAAGTTAAATCTTTTGAATTCATCTGATTATTTTTAATATTTAAATTTTCTAAGTACTAATTTACAATATATGACAGTAATACAGATTGGAGTCCCAATGCCTCGATGACATGGTCTACATCTAGTACAATGTTCGATTGCGGGTGAGACAACTTCAGAAACCTTCTGATGTGGAAGCCATCTCATTGGACAATATTGATACCACTATTGCATGGAGGGTTGAGACAGAGAGGTAGAGCATGGACTTGATCCCAGATTGGTTAGATGTGGATCCAGAGGAGGTAGCAGTTGTAGGGGAGGGAGAGCCAGACGTAAAGGAGGAGCAACATCAGGGTCAGGAGTCAGAGCTGGATGAGGATGAGGAGGAGGAGGTGACACCATCTAGGATGGGCAGCAGCAGCATAGGACAGAGGCCACCTCTTTCATCGGCTTCTAAAGGACAATTGACTCCATTTGTATTTCCAAGGGTTGGGCCTTCTTCTTCTAGAGGAAAAGGCAAAGCCATTCCCTATTCCCGTAAAAGGCTCAAAGGATCTTAGTGAGTGATTACTTTATGACATGTAGATGACTCATGATATACATTTAGTATATTTTTTGTTGATATTTTGACTTTTGAGAGTTGAGACTCGAACAAGACTCAAGATTCAAGAGTTGATTCACTATTTTGATATGTGATGTAGCACTAGGCTTCATATACATATTATATATTAGCTTTCTTTACATGCTTATGTGGAAATGCATTTATTTGATGTTGTCGATACTCTAGATGCTAAAAAAAAAAATGAATATTTTTGTGTTTTTTTAATTTGCCTACTTTTTGCCGACTTTTTCAAAAAACTCCCGACTTTAACAAGTTTTTCAACATTTGGACCCTTGCCGATTTAATCCCGACTTCAACTTTTTCCACATTGATATTTTGTATGCTAAAGCAAAGTGGCCCTGATTCTGAAAAAATACCAAACCCATGGATTTAATAACCCCATCCTCAAAATTTGGTGCAGTTGAGTGAAATACTGCATGAATAAACACAGAAAATTGTAAGCAGACACTTTAAATGTCCACTTCCATATTGTATGCATGTAAAACTAAGTTTCAACCACATAGTAAATGATAAGAGTCCATAATAATGTTCCCTTGTTCCTAAAAAATTCCAGGCTCCCTCTTATCAATGCAATGTGAACCAACATTTCACAAAGAGCATTTCCTATTGTCCTCAGGTGTAAAATAATCAATTTTGTGTTCCACGTAGCTTTTCCTAAAACTACTTAACATTGGTATTTCACAAAATGTCCTGCATAAACTAAATCCCTGGTTTCAAAATTCACAGTGCTGTTTTGAGCCCTGTAGAAGAAAATGTCCCCAAAAGACTCAGGATTTGGGATTTCTCCAAATCATTGAGAAAATATAACCTGTGCATGAGGTGCAAAAGGATTTGCACAAAAATTATAATTATGGATAAAATACTACATGATCTTGTAAATACAACAGGTAAAAGAGATACCAAGGAACTCAAAATATCTAACATAGCTGGATTCATGACCAGTATCAGTCTGTCAACCAGCTAGGGAGTTCACAAGGACTTTAACTGTAGCACCAGGTTTGGCCTAATCAATTCTGGACCCAGATGCTATCTGGAAATCTAGAGACAGCCTATCATAAACCTGTATCAGACACCAATGTAAACAACCTATGGACTGAAATTCAAGCAGACAACTTGGTTTTTCAGCCTGCATAGCATCTAGAAATAATCGGGTTGAACCAAAGGTGGCTATTTTGGCTCAGTCCATTATTTGGGGTGGGGTTTCTATTGGTCATCATCCACTGGTCCATCTAAGGATCCACCAGCCAGGGTGCTCAATCTGTGGGAAAACCAAGACTCGAAAGCATATTTTCTGGTTCTGATGTTTTGCTAAGTTGACCTGGAAGTGGGTCTCTGATTTATGTGACCTAAACCCATTTCCTAGAAGGCTTCCATCTTAGGGGGCAAGTTGCCTCGGGGTGCCTTCAGTTTTCAGGCAACATGGAACTACTCATTAGAATTGGTCTTATTTCTCATCTGTTAAGAAAAGAATGCTTCTATATTTTAATAGAACCAAACAACAATTTTTTTCATGGGTTGAGAGTTCTTTGGTATGTTGCTAATCTCTCACAGAAGATCACTGTACAGGTCCATAAAGTGGAACTTGACATAGCACACATGTTCCAGCTGCTGGATTATTAGGGTGGGGTTTTCTGTACTAAACAGGGAACCTTCAGGAATTCTCCATCTCCTTCTGCTGGCTCCAGGCAATTTCAGTGCAGTGATTGGAAGTCATGACATGGAGGTAGCTGAGCATTATCAAAAAGGCAAAAGCAGTGTCAAAGCTGGCCTTGCAGCCCTCCACCAGTCACTGAATAATAAGTTCCCAACTCTTTCCCTTGCCATCTTGAAAAAAGAAAAGCATACAGTGAATGATGGTTGGGGCACCAATGTTCCTGGCATGGAGTCAGCTAATCAAGGGTGGGTGCCCACCCAAAATGACACACACAGCCCTCCTCCTGAGGAAGTTTTGATCCCAATGGTGGCCTAAATGAAAATCTTGAGTATGTCTTGTTACCCACCACTAGTGGGTGATCCCTATGGGAGAAATATTCCCCTAGATTTGTCTTCAGCCAGCAGCCAGCAACGCCTCGTAGCCAGCCGATAGCTCAATGTGCCACCATTCTCCGCTATCTAAGACAACCATTATGTGCCCTCGCTCATCTGTTATGATCGTATGTTTGAAGGTCTTCTAACCCCAAAGGTATGACTTTTCATTATGTAATTGGATGTTTATGCTTGCTTTTCTTGGGAACATTTGGACATGGATTAGTGGGGGGATTCGGCAGAAAGAATGGGTTTGACTTGTACTCTTGTTCCCTTACCTCAACTTGAGGGTTAATCTTGTATCCTAGTCCTGTGGAATATCCTCTATTGGCTACTAGCTTTAGGGGCGGCACTACATGGGAAACCCTAATTTTAGTTGTGTGGCCCTGCTCAATGTTGCACGAAACGCACCCCCCAGGATCAAAACCCCGAAACGTGACCCATACAAATCTGTTGCTGATCTGCCACCCGAAAGGCGTCCCGGGAATTCCGAAACGCGGATTGGGCCAGAAAAGACGCTTCCTACCCTATGGGAACCGTTCGGCTCGATCCATGTTTCGGAATTGTCAGGACATGTTTCGGGCAATGGATCACCCGGCCGAAACGCAATGTCTCAGGGTCGGATCCGTACTGATCGCAACCGTTTTTGCGCGCAGCCGACCGGTTCCGCCGTGTGGCCCACAAATACGCTTCTTTTTATTTATTTTTTTATCTAGTGGTTGGGGGTGGGTCAAAGTTGCGTTAGAGTACGGGATGAAGAGATTAAAAGGCTCTTTCACCTCTCATTTGCACACTTGTATGTTTTGAGAGCTTGCAGAAGAGAGGAGAAAGAGAGCAGAGACGTGAGGAGAGCTTGGAGGAGTGAAGAAAGAGGAGCTAGAAGGAGGAGGAGCATGGAGGAGTAAAAAAGGGCTTCCATCTACAAAAGCTAAAGAGGTAAGTGCAAACCCCAAACTCCCCCATTTTTTTTGTCACTGTTTTTTGTATTTGTCTCCTCCCTCTCCTACTCTTTCCCATTCTTTCTTCCTGCTCATTTAATTGCAGGTTCTCCACCACCTATATTCATATTCCAAGATAGTGTTCTTTTGGTTTCTATGTATCATTCCACTTTTGTTTTTAATGATGGCAAGGGGGAGTAGGAATATAAGGGAAGAAGAACAAGAGGATAGTGGTCCCCATATGAATGACCCAATGTATGATGAGGAGGAAGGATTTGAAGAGAAAGGGGATGAACCTGAAGGGAACACTGAAACACTAGAGGGGAAAGTTGCATTGACACCCTTATGGAACTATGTGACCAAACTTGAAGGATGTTGTGGGGATACAAATTTGCCCAAACATTTCAGCTAAACAAAGAAGAAAATACATCCAAATAGAGGAGGTTGTACAACAAAAAAACCAAGAAACAAAAAATTCAATATGAATCAAGTGCAACCTCTAGATCTGGTAGCTCGTCTCCCCATGGTACTTCTGCAAGCTCTAAAGGTAAAAGAACAATAGGGGATTTCCTTAATGTTGTTGGGAGGGGTGATGTGGATGGAAAGATAGTTCGATTCTTTGTGCTTGCGGTGTACCATTCAATGTGCTTTGCTCTCCCTATTGGCATGAAATGGTAAACGCCATCAATGAAGCCCCAAAAGGATACAAGGCCCCCAAACTATGAGAAAGCTAGAACAATGTTATTAGAAAGAGAAAAAGCAAAGGTTCAAAAAGTTTTGACATGTTTTACAAATGAGTGGGTGGATTGTGGGGCATCCATTGTATTAGATGGGTGGACAAATATTAGAAGCCAACATTTGAAAAATGTTCTTGGTGTTTCTACTAGTAGTGCAGTATTTATTACATATCATGACTCCTCCTCTGTCAGTGCAAGTTCCCAAAACATTGCAGATCTCCTATTGCAAAAAATCATAGATGTTGCTCTCAATAATGTCGTTCAAGTGATCACAGATAATGCAGCACATTGCAAGGCAGCAAGAAAATTTATTGAGCATACTCATCCACACATCTTTTGGTCTGAGTACTTGGTGCACACATTGAACCTTTTGATGCATGATATTGTGAAGCATAAAGAATGTGGGTGGATTAATGAGCTTTACTTGAAAGGGAAGCAACTCATTAAATTTATCACGGGGCATACAAGGGTAAACTACTTCTATAGCACTTACTCCAAGTTGCAGTTGCTTAAACTTGCAAAAACAAGATTTGCAAGTTATTACCTTACCTTTAGGCAGCTAGTGAAGGTGAGACAAGCTTTAACTGATATGGTAACCTCTGAATCATGGGAGGAAATTAACACTGATAGAGATGGTGCTAATGTAGCCAAGGACACTATTCTTGACATGTTCTTTTGGTCACAGGTTAAATATGTTTTGCAAATCACCAAACCAATTTATTATATGATCAAGTTTACAGATTCAGATCGACCAATAATTGGGGAGGTGTATGAGCAAATGGATAGCATGTTGGGGCAGATTAAAGACATTGTTGAGCCTAGAGATATCACCCAGTACAATCATATTCGTGCAGAGGTGGAAAACAGATGGGAAAAAATAAATGTTCCATTGCATGCATTAGCATATGTTTTGACACCTAAATATTATCATCCATCATGGCTTTAAACACCATCACCTTTGGGGGCGGGAGCAAGAGAAAACCACACCTAGATCCAGAGGTTCTAGAAAAATATATGATTGCATTGCATAAAATAGTCCCTGATGAGGAGGAGGTTGCCATGGTAGGGAAACAATTGAGCAACTATATGCTTAGCACTGGTCCATTTGGGAGCATCCATGCAATTAGAGATCGAGAGAGTTTTTCTTCTCTTGAATGGTGGAACATGCATGGAGGTGCTACTCCACTTCTACAACTTTGGCATTGCGGGTGCTATCACAGGTGCTAAACACTTCTTCTACAGAGAGGTGTTGGAGCTCTTATTCTTTCATCCACAGTGTTAAAAGGAACAGGTTGAGTTTAGACCAGGCAGAGAGCTTGGTTTATGTTCATTACAACTTGCAATTGTTGTTCCATTATTGTGATGATCCAAAGACTAATAAAGACCTTAACGTTTGGGACAAGAATCCAAAGGAGCCCAATTTGGAGGATGGAGTGTTGCGATTAGAGCAATTAGAGGATGCTCTTATCCATGTATGTCCATTGTGGTATGAATTTCAAAATTCAGTCAATAAGTGGTATGTCCACTGAATTCAAATGTGTCAATTTTGCTTATAAAGCATTTCTCTAATTCTTGTTTTTAATTTTTTTGTTAATTAGTGGTTTTTGTTGGTATGAATTTTTTGAGCGATTCAAAGATGATGATGATTGAGTTGAGATGCCACCCCCATCTGGTCCCTTAGTTCCCAAGTTCCATGGTTCAACACCAACAGCAAGGGGTTCGTCTTCATCAGTTTCAATGCCACAACTTCCATAGGCACCATCTTCTTCATTGCCACCACGTGGAGGATGACCGCCATGTACTCTTCGTGGTGGAAGGAGGAGAGAATAGTAGATATATTCACATTTTACTACTTTTGTCATAGATTAATCATTAGACTTGTAGGCTTGTTGTGAATTTGAACTTTTTTGTCTTGGTGGTGGCCAAGTCGCCTATTTTGTAAGCATTATTATTTGAATTTTGGACATGACTAATAATTTAAGGCTTTATGTTTTGTGTTTTATGTTTTATAATATGCGTAAATGTTTTATGTTTTATAATATGCTTAAAAATTTGTTGTATATTTGTACTTGCTAGAATATAGATGGTTATGCTCGAATAATTAATCATTGATGCACAATGGAATCATGGATTCCATATCTACCTTGATTTATTAAAATTATGCATGTTTTCATGTCTTCTACAACTAATTTGGTATTTGGGATGTTTGTTTTGAATATAAATGCAAAAAAAATATTAAGTATATATATATATATATAGTAGATGCTTCGCTTCCTAGATTTTTAGAAAATGACGCTTCCTTGTCCCTGCTTCATGCAACGTTGGTCTTGCTTCCCGATACCATACATCTCACTCCCCTTCGTTCATTACTAGTCCCTTTTCACATTTCCCCATCTGGGTCCACATTTGTCCATTGGGTCCACAAGGTGTTAGCCTCCCTCTCCCCTTGTCCACCACTTTGGGTCAGGCCTAGAATGATGCCCTAGAGGTTAATGCAACTAAAAAGAAAGACAAAAGCATAATTTGACCTCTTGCAACAAGAAATGTACCACAAAATGCAAAAGATGGTTGGGACATAAAAATTTAGCGCGTGGGAAAAAGTCGAACATGAACTCTATACCCTATCATTATGGCCATCACCCTAGTTCCTAGGACCCCTGTGAGTGCCCCCCTGCATCATTAAGGAACACATGATTGTCCCAACCGCTGGTGGCCAATGAACTGCCCAACCTTAAGGGGGTAATCACTACTACATTATGTGCATCATGCTCTCATCCCTTGGAGCGTCGACCAGTAAAAGGAAGAAAAATAAATAAAAAGAAAAAGGCATAAGAAGAAAGGTGGAAAAACAAAGGTCGAGGTAATTCATGTACCACAAATGCTCCCTCCTACATTCATATAACCAAGGTGTGGGCCTCCTTCATAATAGCTACCCTTGTACCATGGCACGTGGCTTGGACCCTTCCCTCTTGCCCCCACTTTGTTCCATCATTATTTCACATGACCCTGCCATTTGATGGATGTACCATGGATTTGTCTCTCCCTTAGAGGTTGAAACCACCTAATAGGGTCCTTCATTAACCTCTCTTGTCGAGAAAAGTAACATCTGTACAATTTAAATCCCATTTGGAAGGGCATGCCACTATGAAATGCCCACTTCTACCCTTGATTAGCAAGCTTATTTACTCAATTGCACTAATGATCAACTGTACTAAAAGGTGAGGAGACGCATTGTATCTTATACAGGATTGCAGGTCGTTTTCATTTTGACTTGGTCTCCAGAGGCTCACAATGGCACTTGTAGAGTGGGCATTGAGAGCCATGGGTCTCCACCATAGCAGAGCATTGATTGCCACACCATGGGCCTCTTCAGTACCACACATTGTTAGTTCGAGTCTCATTCATACAGAGATGATGAAGCACTTGGGCCACATTGCTCAGTCGGCCACACATAGATACCTAACACTTGGCAACTAATCCAAAGCCCAAATAAGGTTATGTCTTTTCCGAAGAGACATGGGAGGGTGTGTGCCATCTTCTAGCCCTCATTAATGGAGCATCGATTTGTTGTGGAGCCATCTAGAGCCCATGAGACAATTACTTGTGCCCCACAACAACTTAGGAGCACCACAGGATGTTTTGCTTGGAAATCAAGGGGCCACACCCCTTGATCATCATTTATGGAGCCCTCCCCTTCATCATGGCACATTGAGGACTCATCTTGGTTTTCCAACAACCCTTTGCACCATTATTTTACCATTTTGGCCTCATTAGGAAGACTTGTTTTACACATTTGAGCTATTTGGTGGGCTTGTCACCAAAGTTATTGTTATTTTAAACACCGAAGTAAATATAAGGGCTCATTAGGCTAATCCGAACTTGTAGAGGCTCATATAAATAAAGGAGAGCCTCATTTGTATTTGATCATTACTTGGATTTGGATTTTTCTTGTAAAAGAACTCGGACCTACAATTTTGCACGAATTTTGCTTGTTGGAATGCACTTTGACATTTGGAAAATTTCACTATCTTTTCTTGGAGTTTCTCTTTACAATATTGATGGATGGATATATTCTCATTGTCTTGTAAGTATATTTTAATGCTATATTTTACAATGATTAATGTCTAATGTATGGAATGTATTTTCATGATCTTTAATGTGTCCTAATTAGTGTGAAATTGTGAGAACATTAAAGATATTGGAAGTATTGGATGCATTACTCATGGACAATGATGAATGATTGTTCCCAAGGGTTATTCTTTTATATTGCAACCTTGAAACTCCATCAAACATTGGCAATGAAGTATGAAAATCTTTTGTTAGCGAAGCTACACTAGGTCTCCTTGAAGAGCGAAATCATCAAGTTAGCGAAGCTACACTAGGTCTCCTTGAAGACAGAAATCATCAAATCTAAGTAAATTTCGACTCCATTTTTCCCAATAGGCAGGCACTGGTCTAGAAATCTTTGGTGATCACCTTCTCATTGATAAATCTATTTTTCTTCATATTCTTCTCTCCTTTCCTCGTCCCTCAAGACTAAGGGAGCCTCTCTAGGGCTTGGTGCGAAATTTTAGGGAGGAGGAGTATTTGGATTTTGTCCTAACAAGACTCTTTCCTCTAGGCATCCACTAGTTTTGAATGAATTCCAATGGTTGAATCTCATTTTCTTTGATGCCCTAGCTAACACACCAAGTGGAAACCCTTGAAGTTGCCCTTCAACTTAGGCATTTCTTTAAGGTTTATGTTCGAGTAGCTTATCATTCGAAACCTTTTCTCTTGACTGTATTGACCGTGGATGAACTCTTATCCAATCAAATACCTCAAACCTAGGTCCAGTATAGTCTTTCTCTCAAGGGGTTTTTCGTGGAAAGCCATCTCAGCTCCCGCCAAAGCTCACACCTCGTTTGAGCCTTTCCATTGAATGAGCCATGCTTGCCTCACTTTGAACCCTAGTATAGACATATTAATCATGAGTGAGGGATACAGGAACTCCTCTCATCGGTGAAAATCCTAGAAGAGAAGGGGACGTAGGCTATGGTGACAGTGGGCCTCTGTCCTAAATTGTTGTTGTGCCCTCTAGCTTTAGCCTACTAAGTACTAACTAAGCCTACTAAGCAAGTTTGTGCAACAACATGTCCCATCACTTTGTTTTGTTCCTTTATGGAAACATTTTATGTTTCTGTTGCTCTTATACTGAGTGGCTTTTTTAGAGTTGTCGGTTTTTTATTGCATGCCCAAGTAACATTTTTTATAGGTCTAATGTTCTTGGGCAATTTTGTTAGCTTTTAAGGCCACCTATTAATTAGCTTGTTGTGACTACAATTTGGTCCACTTTTTCTAATAGAAAATGCCAACTTGTACCTATTGACCACTGGAGTGGCACCTGATGATCATATAAAGACTCCATGCCCAATGATGATCCAAAGGACACTTGTATCATCAGATATCGTCAATCAATAGAGTCTTTTAACTCTACTTCTATCTTTTCATCATCTTTCTTGTACCCAGATTCCACACCCTACAGGGAATTGTAATAAGTGATACTAGTAATGATGATTTTTGAGTCTGTAACAAACCTAGGATGTTGGGACTCGATCAGCAAATGAGTACACCTTGGAGTGTTTTTTTATCTGGTTAATTATCCCTTCTTTTTCAAAAGTGGATAATTTTTTGGGTTTTTTCACTCACGTTTTACCCCCAAGTAGAGGTGACAGTTTGAAGGTTGAGCCCCTGACACATCTTAGTGTTTAGAGTCGATGTATATTACCATACTAGATCACACAAAAAATTTCGTGGAATTTGGTGAAGTATAGGTAATCATTTTTAATCTTTTAGATTTCCCACAGGTCAAAAATCGCAAATAAAATTGTATTTAAATTATAATAAGTGTAGTCTAAAGAAGTTGTATGGGATATGAGTAATCAAAATTACACCTCTCATCTTCAACTTTCTACTATGACACACTTTGAAGGGTTAATAATGTGTTTTGGACCCTCAAAACCCACTTTTCCTAAGTTTAGTAGGAAATTTGGCAATTAATTAAGACAAATTAAATGAATGGAGAAAAATAAATATCCACACATGCTAAATGTTGTGGAAATGAAGTGGAAAATTATGGGGGAGTCAAAGTGAAGTCCCAAGATGATATGGCTTCCTAAAATCAAGGAAAGGACATGTGCTCAAATAAAATCAAATTTCTGGCATTAAATGAAAAAGCTGCTTGGAAATTTGAATTTGTAAAGTTAATGCACATTTGGAAGGATTTGAGAGAATATTTGTTGGAGATTTTTGTGGGAAATTGTCCCCACATGGGTTACCACCCATTACACTTGTCATTCCACCATAAAATTCGAATTTGGCACATAAGGGAAGAAGAAAATGATGTCCGCTTGCCAGAATTCGATTTTTACACTTGGCATTGGAGCTCCATTCAACAAATTCGAATTTATGTTTGGGATTGTCACCTCATGCCACTTGTTTAATCACTTCTACATTGGAATTGGCTCCAATGCCATTTGTCATTGTCATTCTTCATTGGGATTTGCTCCCAACTCTCTATATAATAGAGCCATGGACTCTCACATTGTATAATATTGTTATTATCTATTGTGCTTGTGGAAGCACTGCTGCCTTATACACTTTCAGAAATATCAATAAAAACTTTGGGGTTTCATTCATGAAGTGTTCCTCCTTTTCGAATGTGATGAATTGTTGAGCATTGGTATAATTCCTTTTACTCATGCTTTGATCTAATTTGCTTCCATATGTTCTTGTAGATTTGTTAATGTAGAGATATCTTGCATTCACATTTGATTTAGAAGTATGCTCTAGGTATAGAATGCTCTAGTTGGTTTTAAATAAATCTCTAGAGTTTCTTATAATTGTTTATTGCTAAATCTATATGGAACTAATTCTTGATTGAAGTTTTGTAGAGGGAACATCTTTTGGGATTACAGAATCAAGCGTGAGGGGAAGTCTTTGGAAAGACCAACCCACTCTTGATACATTCTTAAAGGAGCTCTCATTTGTTCTTTGAACCTTCATAGTCCTATCTTACAAAGTGGTTTTGCAGGGATTTCGGCACATAGCTTGTACACAAGCCAAGAACTTCTAAATTTAAATCTCTTTTAAAAAAACATTGTACCATTTCTTTCATTTGCTATCTAGGAGCTTGAAGATGGCTAAGCAAAGACGAGAGTTTACTCTCACTCTTTAGCTTAGCCTTTTGTAAATTATAATTGTACATATACATTTTATCTTGCTAATTTTTCCATTAATACTTAACTTATTTTGCAGTCATTGTTTGGATTGTTTGCTAACTCTTCTGTGGCAGATTTTGAAGAGCAACTTCCCGCAACATCTAATAGGTGTTTGCAGGACCTTTGGCAAGTGTTGGGGGTTCGATTTCCAAGGATGTTGTGAGCCCTTTTGAGGCTTATTTTGGCCAAGTCGAGCTCATTAGAGGGCTGCCCATTTTCCTCTCTGGGCCGTGGGCATTTGGAGGAAACTTACACCTTGTTTCCCTTGCATAAGTTTTGTGAGATCTTGTCACTACTTTCTCAAGAAAAGAGCTCTAGTGTCAAAGTTTCAAGCAATTATTGTGAGGACTCTCCTTGAAGTATAGTTGAGAACTTTGAAGGGCCCTCTTCTCATTGTAATATTAATAAAAGATCTAACTTGCTTGAGGGAGCTTGGGATTTCTCCCATGGTATCCTATTTTGGGTGGATTAACATTTGCATGGTTTAAGTTTTCATACTTCATTCACTTACATGCATGCTTTAATTGGGAATTAACACAACCTCACTATCACATTTCGTTAAGTTAAAGTTTGTTACAATTGCATTTGAGCTTTGCATTTTCTTTCTCATTGTTGCTTGGAGCTACAAGCTTACACTTTACTTTGGGCAATTCATCCTTTACATGCAAGCATTTTATATTCTTAACAAACTTTGATTTGTTTCCATTTCCCTTGGTAAATTGTTTCATGCCATTTGAATACATGCTTCAATTTTATGCTACATTGTTATCTTGAATATTGGAGCAATTTATTGTCATTGTCTATTTGAAACAAATTTTACTTTCAAGCAAATTACCTGTATCATTTTAATTCATTGATGAAACACATGCAACACTTGTAAGCTAATTTTATTCCCCCAATTGAAGTTATAATTGCAACTTATGTTGAACACTATTTCATTTTCAAGCATTGCAAATCAATCTCTTTGAAGCATTTGCATGTATCATTATTTTAATTTGGGGAATTAACACAATCTGCATTTCATCTATGCATTTTAGTGTAAGAAGGCCCCAAGCTTCATTAAAATTTTACCTCCAACATAAGTTGGTTGAAGTAGACATCTTAGGGATCCTCTACTCCTCTATTGACTCCTCACTGTGAGATCCATATCATTGGGCGGAGGGTGAGGTCTGAGGGATTGAAGAGTTAAATTGTAATCTTGTTGTAGAGCTAATTAATAAAATTAACCAAGAGCACTTTCCATTACATTTACTTTACTTGTCTCTTGATGGTTTGAGTTTTCATATGCAAAGTCTATTCCAAAAGCAAGCATTGTAATCATTTCAAACAAGTGTTTTCTTTTTATATTTCAAGTCTAATTGCATATTGATGTTTTGGTTTAGCACTTCAGTTCTTTTACATTTCCAAGTTAATTACTAATTTTTGGGTTTTGGCAAGATATGTTTCACATGTTTTGATTTATAAAGTTGATTATCTCAAAAGAATTTTGTATTTTACATATCTTATGCTAACAATTCTTATTTACATTTCAAAGTGACTTTGTTTTCTCCTTTGAGAGCATTGCATTTTACTTTGAGCAAATATATCTTTAAGGCACTGGTTTTATGGTTTTTAATCATGTTAATGATTGGCATTGTTATTTCAAGTTACTCACTTCATATTTGTTCATAAATCTTTAAAAGTAATCCATTTTCACTATAACACTCTCCTAGAAACTCACATCTTTTAGCTTAATTTTTCATTAGGGACCATTCCCCTTAGTTAATCTAGGAGATAGCTCAAACGGAGAGAGTCGGGATTAGTGTGACAGCCCCTTCTCTGAGTTCCCTGCCACCAACCACACATTGTGGGGTTGAAGGCTTTTCTCACTGACTTGTAGGTAGATGTAGGCGGCAGGGTCAATAGTACCTATTTGCATTAACAGCTAAAAAAGGCATTTTTTACGAAGAAGGAAAAAATGCAACAATACCAAAAACAATGCATAACACTGACACCTTAAGATACCAAAGTTAGTACACAGAACAGCACCAATGGTATTGATAATTCCAGCCAAACGTTTACACATGTTTTGAATTAAATGTTCCTTCATAACATCCCTTATTATTTTAAGATGGTCTTGATAAAAAATTTGGGGTGCATCAATACTTCAAGGTCTCTCAAATAAAGCTGCCAACAATCTCATTTAGTAATCTGAAATCGAAACTGTTGAGAGTCACAAAGAACATGCAGAACACTAAGTGAATACAGAGATCACTGCAACCATAATAATGGAGAAGCATATCCCAGACACAGGCACATTTTAGTCTGTTCTAACCTCCAAAATTCTAAGAATCACCCTTTCAAAGGGATGTCTAGAAAATTTCAATTATAAATTTACCTTAAAAAGCCAATAAAGAATTAAAAAGATAACTGAAAGAACAATTCACACTTTGTCATGTTGATAAGCAGCTCCTAGTAAAGAAAGAAGACACCAGAGCTCCAACACAACTTAAAAGAAAGTAGATATTTCAATGACAGTTTAGAAAGTTCCAAATGTTCTCCAGGACACTACAGACAGTTTTCATTACATAATCACAAAAATAAAATGCATGAAAGAAGACAGTAGATAATACCATCAAGACAAGTAGGGCAGATGTCTTCTTCTTCTACGAGAGCAATTACAGATTCAACAGTCAGCATTGTTTTCGATGATTGGCATTTCTCCGAGGTTTCAGTATGATACCCTTGAATCTGTTCTTCACCATCAGTACCATTCCTTTTCTGTAATGTAGTTAATGCTTCAACACATCCTTCATTATTGTCTCTTCTAATAGGCTCAGACTCTTCATGCAAAAAACTACTAGTCTTTTCACGCCGTGAAACCAGCCCGTCACGCTGTAAACGTACATATCTAGGATCTACATCATATGGCAACGGCCTCGGCGGGGGACGAAAGGTATCAGGTGGGGAGCTGTCAGGGGAAGTGATGCCTAATAATCCAGCTGATGCAGAAGATGAAGTACCACCATGCCCATCAACTCTATAAAAGATTACAGCATACTGCAAAAATAAATAGGAAAAATACATGAAACTTTTAGAATTTAATATTCCATGGTTCCCACACAGCTACAGCATAGCAATACTCAAACGCAGCGAAAAAACATAAACTGATCTGAGCATCATAACCATGAAATGTAAAAGATCAAATGTTACATAAACATCAATATTAATAAAGACATGTTTGAGGTTATGGCTATCAATATAACACCCCAATTTCAAAGACAGATATATGCAACTTGTAAATTTGCATGTATTTACAATCCTGATAACCTGACAGACAGAATGAAGCTTCTGTGACTCCCAACAAGGCTCCCACTATCTAACTGCCTACTAGTCAACTATCCTTGTTGTAGATTACACTGATGTAAGTTGCAACCACTAAGAATCAACCATATGACAATCAAACTTGAGCTATAAGCTGAAGTAAACAGTACCTTTCCAATTTCACTGATAGCTATATACAACTTGTAAAATTGCATATTTACAATCAGAAAACCTAACAGTCAGCGTGAAGCTTCTATGACTCTCAACAAAACTCCCACTATCTAACTGCCTGCTAGTCATCTATCCTTGTAGATTATACCCATTAAGTTGCAACCACTGAGAATTAACCATACGACAATCAAACGTGAGCTACAAGCTGAAGTGAATAGTACAGTACCTTTACACTATCACAGCCTGTATCAAATCAATTCCCTGGAGCACTTTTTAGGAGTCAGTCAGCTGATATTTGCTATTTCTTGTAATGATTACTTGTATGATGTGTTACATCATATAAACAGAAGATCTAAGGCTATGTACTACCCTTACGGAGAAAACCGACATAAATACTAGGACCTTTTGTCCTTACAAATATTGGCCTCTCAAGATGCAATCATAAAATAATGATGGTATAACAATAAGGTCTCTTCTTTGCCCTAAATAAATAATTTGATATTTACCAATAATTTTTCCACCAAACTTCACAGTAGAAGCTTCTAACCTCATTTGACGATGATAATATTAATGAAATCAGATGATATGATAATGAAACATATCGGACATGTCTAAGTCACCCATACATTCTTTCTAAAAGTAGTCAGTCAGGACTCTAACCCTATATTTAAGAGTACAATGGATCCCCAAGAATATGTATCACTTAGTATGTTGTCTGGCATGGGTCAGCTTAGGGAGAGCTGCCAATGACTACAAAGTTCACACAGAAGCTTAATTATTATGTTTCTGGAGATTACCATAATTACTTCATATGCACATTAGAGTCTAACACAAGGATGCATCATGTTTTATGCAACAATCTTTCGTGGGATCAGGTGAGTAAATAGTTCGAGAACTTAAGGTCTCTTTCCACCTCTATCTCGACAATGATCAATAGTACTTTAGATAATTAATTGTAAAGAACAATTTGGAATAACGTCAAATTATTATGACTTTAGTTTAGCTTAGACATTTAATTCATTTATAGTTACCGGAATATGAAAAATCATCGCTCCTTGTTCCCACATATTAAAAGTATTCTGGAAAAATGAAAAACTCTATCCAAATGATTTATCTCTCGATTCTTGTTGTGAATTCTCTGCTATTATCAAGATATATCACGATTCTCTCAGCTCAGCAATATTATTATCACTAAAAATCATAATTTTTCAAGCGTTGAATATATCACAATATTTTGATTGTCTTTCAGATTAATAACATACTTAGTTATTTCGGTCACAGAAGCTTAAAATCAGATATCACAATATATTTAAAAAATAAAAAGTCGATGGAAAAAATCACCAGGTCCACAACAGGTTGCAATAAAATCCATTTTTTCGACTTTTCTGGCTCATTTTGAAAAGCAGAGTCGGGGGATTTGTAACTTCTAATACTAGATCTGATTTGATTTTCCTAGCTGTCTTTTTGTACCCAGAAAATCTTACACCCAGTAGAATCTTTTTCTGAAAACTGCCGAAAATAAATGCATTGTTATTTCACCTTTTAAACAAACTTGCAGCTGAAAATAAATTGAAATCCAGTCACATAACACAGCAGAAAAATATGTCCAACAAATTTTCCTTCACTTTTTAATAGTTTTATTACTTTAGAAAATTAAGGACTCCTTTAACAAGGAATTTGACCAAAAGAGAATACACAGAAATTACGTCAATGGAACCTGGCAACTCGACCCCCAGAAATTTGACATGCAATTATGCAGCCTATCTTCACAATTTTGGCAAACCTGAAGCTGTTCAGCCCCTCCATGAATGCAGCCTCAACCTTCTTGGCCTCCCCACATTTGTTGTCTGCCTGTTGGAATTCGACTTCAACACTCACAGCCTCCTACTGTGCACAGCAAACTCTTGGCCTGGACCCCAAGCAAACTTGTCCCCTTCACCTGTGTTTTCAACCTGAAAAACTCTTCCTCGCTCAAACTCTAGCTGCACACATTTCTCTTCTCTTCAGTCTTGAGTCTCTTACTCTATTGAGAAAATCGCTCTCTCAGTCACAATGTATCTTTCTGTTAATTTTAGATAACAATGGTATGTTCTATGCTTAAGAGCAATTTACTTCAATTTTTCTTATTAGCCTAATATCAATTTCCAAATTAGCAATCACATTAACATGATAGTAAATGCAGATATAACATAAATAAAAAGCAGAAGACAAGCCAAGACAAGAGGACACAATATTTGGCGGATGCCAAGGAAAAACCCCAATGTGGGGAAACCCTTTGATCAAGTCTTCTTATTATTCTTCAAAAGTTCAGCAGAGAGAAAGTACAATATACAAAATTCAGTTGCCCAAACATAGTCAAACCTGTCCAGTCAAACTGCAGTCAACAGGATGCCCTAACCAGAAAGTCAACGCTAGTCAACTTAGCATAATTACTCCTCTAAATCAGCTGGGTCAAACCCAGTCAATTCGGCCTCCAAGAACAGTCCAAATTAGCCCAAAACAGTCTAGAAAAAGTCAGTCAAACTCGGTCAACACAGAGTCAAACCTACGGTCAAATTCCCTAAGGTCAACGCTGGTCAAACAGCCCAGAAAACTTCGAAATCTTCATAAGGGTTTTTAGGGCTAGGTCCTTCCATAAGAAGTCTCATTCCCAAAACCTAGCCCCTAAGACCCTTTTGGCCCTTCTTATAGAGCCTTTCATCTTGCCTCTTGGGCAAGCAAACCATATATTGAGCCTCCCTTGTGAATAGGCCTCTTTAGGAATCACTCTATTCCCTTTATTGACCCATTTATATAGATGATTCCCTTCATATCGGGTCTCCTCCCATCAGTGGAAGTCCGTAAAGAGTAGGGAGCTTTAGCCGAGGTGACAGTGGGCTATTGCTCCATTGATGCCCTTAACCTAGCAGTTGCCCCTCTAGGATCCCCTTTTAGGACCCCTGCTAGTTTGAGCGAAACAGACCCCAAAAGTCAAGTTCCCTCCTCTCTCTCTTCCCAAAAAATCGAACTCTCCTAAGGGGTACGAATTCCCTTTGGAGTGCCCCCCACATACCACTTTCACTTGATTTATTTCCTCTTTTAACGTTTGGAAGCCTTCTTTCCTCAAAAAGTCAAATGGGGTCCTCCTAACCCACCTTTCCTAGGTTTTAATGACAAAATATCTCCCAATTGCAAAAATGGAAATTCTACTTAACAAAAATAATTAATTGGAGATATTACATTGAGGCAATTCTCACAGTGGATTCTCCACAAAATTTGATGCCCTAGTCATCGCATCAAGACAAAGCCTTAGGTGTTAATCCTTCAACTTGGGGATTTCTCCAAGGCTTGTGCTTTATTATTTGTTGAAGTATACTATTCATAGCATTTTCTCTTGCTTACCTTGCCCTTGGATGAACTTTTATCTCGTCAAATATCTCAACCATGGGTCTTGGGTTGTCTTCCTTTCAAGGGGTTTTTCTTGGAAAGTCTTCCTAGCTTCTCCCAAAGCTCGCACTTTCATTGAATCTTTCCATTGAATGAGCCACCTTGCCTCACCTCAAATCTATCCAAGATACACCAATCACAAATGACGAATATTGGGACTCCTCCCTTCAGTGAAAATCTAAGAAAAGGAGGGGACTTAAGCTGCGGTGATAGTGGGCTTCTATCCTAGGGTATTGTTGTGCCCTCTAGCTTTTAACTCTCTACAAGGCCTGCGAGTTTGTGCAGCAATAGTGGCCAAATGAGATTCTTCTTTGGCATTTATATTTCAACAAAATCTTGTTTAATTATGATTGACCAAATCTAGTCTTAAAAAGAGGAAAATATTCTTTGAGATTTTGGCTTCAAAAGAAGTTTTAAGGTCGACTCCATTTAAAAGAAGGAATTTATCTTCTTAAAGGTCATAGCCCTCCTAAAATTAAATTTTTGAGCCTTTCGTTAGGTCAACTTCATGTTCCTTAAGGGCTAGTCAACCCCTCTAGAAGCCCCCTACCTCTACTGTACATTTAAACTCGGTGCTTCTCCTTTTTTCATCATTCACCCAACTATCTTAAGCACTTTTCTTTTGAGGCCAAAGGAAAAACGACTATTCAAGAAGCAGGCCGAAGTTCTACGCGATTTTTGGGCTTAATGTTTCATCCTTTTGGGAGGGAGGCTATTCGCTAGGCTTTGAGGCAGTTTCTCAACCCTTTGTGGCAGAGTTCTGAGGCACTTTTCAGCCCCCTTCTGAGACAGATATTCTAGGCACATTTTCGCACCTATTGAAGCTATTTCGTACGGTCTACTCTACAGCTATTTGAAGGACATTTCGGCCCTATTCTTGTTGATTTGGGGTAGCATCGGATGTGCTCTAGCCATCAAAATTGGTGGAGAGGCTAAAACACATGAGATCTCCAAGACCCATAAAAGGTTTGGGGAAATTCTACCCGGTTAGAGAGATGTTAAAATAATTAATATTTTTAATGGGGTTACTAAGTCTAAACTTAGGAAAATTAAAATATTAATGGGTATTAATATAAAACTAGGTGAGAATGTTCTAAATGACATGGATCAAGCCAAATCTAATCTTAGTTGTTGATTAGAGATTTAATCTCAGTTGTTGAAGACTCAACAGGATAAGTATAAGAGGAGGCTTGAGGGTCACTTGGAGACACACCAAGATTGATCAGTCAGTTCGATTTTCTAGAGCAGGGTTTGCTGAGAAAATTCGAACACGTGATCTGAGTTGCAACGAGGGGCAGTGAGTGCATAGCAAAGAAGCAGAGATAGTGTTGGAGGGCCAGGGCGGTGATTGAGGAGACTACACAGAGCTAGCATGAGCCACGCAGAGAGCCAGAGAGACTGCATAGAGGCTAGCAGGGCCTGCGTGAGTGATGCAGAAGGCCAGAGAGCTGACGCAGAGCAACAAAGGGCTGACGCAGGGGGTTTAGAGCTACGCAGAGGCCAGCAGGGTTGATGCAGAGCCTCAGAGAAGCGTTGGAAAGATTTTCATGGATCAAACTTGCCAAACATCTGCTTCCGAAGAGAGGTATTACTGCCAGATAGAAATCTCTGTTGGGTGAGACAGTTTGGCACCCTAGTTGAACTCAAGAAAGTTGCTTAATAATAAAACCCTCATAACTGTTGCACCGGTTTTCCAAAGATGGGTTTTTCTGGGGACGATTGTCCAAAAATAACGATGTCCCTTGTGTGTTTGTCTATTATTTCAGTTGATGATCTGTACATGGTTGAGAGTCGAGACTGCATTTGTGTTTATTTTCAATATTTATATGGTTAAATAACTTGTTAAGGAATAAACAAGTAGGTGAAATAAACCAGATAATGCAGTGGGAATTTCTGATGTGTTAGATTCAAAAAATTCATCATGGTATCAGAGCATTGCAGATCACATGAGAACTTAAGGCACCAGCTGAAATCAGAAAATTTGGAAACAGTTGTCCCAAGAGACAGAGTTGTCCCGATGCAGAAGGCAACAGAGGAGTGACACAAAGGTCCTGCATCATCATTTCGAGCCAGAGAGAGGGCCAGCATAGAGGCGATGAGAGGCAGAAGAGGCTCATGAAGAGCCACATCATCCTACTCAACCAAGTAGGAGTGACGAAGTTGGCCAGAGGAGCGATTCATCCTTGCCAGGATTGCGCAGAGCTAAGGGGCTCGGTTTCTTCAGCTGTTGGGGCCTAGGGAGCTGTGGGCAAATTGTGGATTGGGAAGCTGGTGGGGTGTTGTTGCTGTTGAAGCAAAACAGTACCTAACGGGACAGAATCAAGGTAGAGGGAGCCACTTCCTTGAGGAATTTCTAGCCAAGAAATCCAAATCCGAGTTGGAGTTGCAAAAAGGATCAGAGAGGAGCGGATCGACAGTTGGCAGGAAGATTTCCAGCAGGGAAACCGAGACTCAAAGGGAGTCTAGGAGAGAACTTCCAGGAGGGAAGTCGAGACTCAGAGGGATTCTAGTAGAAAAGTGGAGATGGCAATGAACAGACTGAAGGATCAGGACAGCTTGGACGGGGCCTCCAATTTTGTCATCTAGAAGGCCAGGATTCTATCTGTTCTGGATAGACATCACATCAAGGGCTTCGCCTTGAGAACCGTGGCTATCCCAGTCAACCCAGGTGATAATGAAAGGTATGAGGATGCAATGGCCAAGGCAAAGTGCATAATCCTTGATGGCGTCAAGGATCATGTAGTACAACATATTGCCGATATGAACACGACAAAGGAGATGTGGGATACCTTGACGACATTGTATCAAGGCACTTCTGTGCAGAGGAAGATGCTACTAGAGAATCAGCTGCGGTCGTATCAGATGCAAAAGGGGGAGCAAATAGATCTATACCTCAGCAGGTTGCAAGAGATTCAGGACCAACTTACTTCCATAAGGGCCATGCCAAATCAGGAGTCCATGGTGAGGACCGCCCTCAATGCAGTCTCCAAGGATTGGGAGACATTTGTCCAAAGCATTTTGGGCAAAGCTACTCTTCTAGGATGGGAAGGGATGTGGGTAGCTCTTCACCAAGAAGAGATCAGACAGTTGACCAAGGCAGGAAGTAGCAGCAAAGGAGGTCGAATCAAGAAAGAGGAGGAGGAGGATGCGACTCTGGCATCTGTGGGACAACAGGGGAAGAGGAAGAAGGACATCTCCAAGGTGAAATGCTTCCATTGTGGGGAGTTGGGTCATTATGCAACCTAGTGTCCAAGGAAGAAGAATAAGGGAGAGATTTTTTACTCCAAGGCGGCTCTGGCTAAGACGGAGAAAGAAGTTGACATTGATGACGACTATGCCATGATTTCTCATGCAACTCTAGAGAAGAGGTGGGGAGACATCAAGCTGTAGTCAGAGGGCTACAGAAGATGAGGGCCACGATCATTGAGGTACCCAAACTCTTAGATCATATCCATCTAAAGGAGCCCCGAGAGACAGTAGCAGGATGAAGGATGTCGGTAGAAGCAAGATGCAGATGGAGCGACAAGGCAGTGCTAGAGTGCGGTAGTCTATGGCAGCGCAGTGGGGTTTGCAACAAACCAAGAGGCACAGAGATAGTTGCAATAAGGCACAGAGGTGGTTGCAACAGTGCGAGAGGCACAGAGGTGTTGCAGCAACGCAGAGGCAGTAGAGGGAGCACAGTATAGCAGCAAAGGGAGCTTCAGCATCAAGAGGCTTCTAGCCTGACAAGGATGTCAGTAGTTGGGTAGATCAGTTACTTACTTCTCAGTAACTAAGTTGCAGTGCAGCAATTAGCAGTGGTAGTGCTATGGCAGGATGATGAGAGAGAGCTACAGTGCAGATGCAGTGCTGGGAGGAAGGACCAGCATCAACACGAATGCAGAGGGAGCTGCAATACAGATGTAGCAGTGGCAATGGCAGAGCCATGGGCAATAGTATAGGAGGCAGCAGTGCAGAGGATGTTGGGTAACAAGCCATGCATCAACACAAGTACCATTCTGGATGATCAAGGTGATGTTTAGTAGTTGAACATTACTAGAGCACATTCCTCGCTAAGAGGGAGTGTTGATTTGGGGTAGCATCGGATGTGCTCTAGCCATGAAAATTGGTGGAGAGGCTAAAGCACATGAGATCTCCAACACCCATAGATGGTTTGGGGAAATTCTACCCAGTTAGAGAGATATTAAAATAATTAATATTTTTAATGGGGTTTCTAAGTCTAAACTTAGGAAAAATAAAATATTAATGCGTATTAATATAAAATTAGGTGAGAATGTTCTAAATGACATGAATCAAGCCAAATCTAATCTTAGCTGTTGATTAGAGATTTAATCTTAGTTGTTGAAGACAACAAAAAAAGTATAAGAGGAGGCTTGAGGATCAGTTGGAGACGCACCAAGATTGATCAGTCAGTTCGATTTTCTAGAGCGAGGTTTGCTAAGAAAATTCGAACAAGTGATCTGAGTTGCAGCGAGGGGCGGTGAGTGCATAGCAGAGACACAGAGATAGTGTTGGAGGGCCAATGCAGTGATTGAGGAGGCTACACAAAGCTAGCACGAGCCACGCAGAGGGCCAAAGAGACTGCGTAGAGGCTAGTAGGGCCTGTGTAGGTGACGCAGAAGGCCAAAGAGCTGACGCAGAGCAATAGAGGGCTGACGCAGGGTGTTCCAAAGCTACACAGAGGCCAGCAGGGCTGACGCAAAGCCTCAGAGAAGCGTTGGAAAGATTTTCGTGGAGCAGACTTGTTAAACATTTGCTTCCGAAGAGAGGTATTACTGCCAAATAGAAATTTATGTTAGGTGAGCCAATTGGGCACCCTAGTTGTACTCAAGAAAGATACTTAATAATAAAACCCTCATAATTGTTGCACTGGTTTTCCAAAGTTGGGTTTTTCCGGGGAGGATTGTCCAAAAATAACGGTGTCCCTTGTGTGTTTGTCTATTATTTCAGTTGATGATCTGTAGATAGTTGAGACTGCATTTGTGTTTATTTTTAGTATTTATATGGTTAAATAACTTGTTAAGGAATAAACAAGTAGGTGAAATAAACCAGATAATGCAGTAGGAATTTTTTATGTGTTAGATTCAGAAAATTCAACAATTCTAAGGCTTCCCAAGGTAAAGTTACTGAGGCCCATCACGGCCCCCCAGTGTGATCCGTAAATTGTCATGGATATTCCACTGGACAGTTTGTCACAACAGATCTGATAATAATATATTAAAATACTGAAATTTTACACTATTACAGTTTATTAAACTTTAAGATCTATGGATTTAACTGTAATTAGTGCATGCATGTGAATATAAATTATCCAGAAAAAGTAGAGAACGACAAAATAAGCTCACACACACATAAGACACAAGATATGTTCTCTGGGAAACCCTTTCGGCAAAAAACCCAGCTAAAAGGTGAAGCCACTTCACTCTCTTTCTTTGTCTTGAAATATGGCTGCAGGTACAAAGAAGTAATGCATGCGGCTCGTTGGCTGCTACAGTGCACAAATTCTCTCTATGTGCTCTAACTCTTATCTCGCCTCTTTGCTCAGTTATGGAACAAAATGCTCTCGAAAGAATGGAATGCCTCTTCCTCCCAGTGGCCCGGTTATAACACAGCTTGATAGCCTATTAGTGGTTAAGTTTGACTACATCAATTCTTAACTAAAGTTACAAAATAAACTCTTCTAGAATCTTTTACATCATAAACACGTGGCTAGACCCTTTTCCATGAATAATGGGGGTTGACGCGGCATCCTGCCAAACTATAGGTGTGAAAACAAGAAGGTCAACTTCTAAGTGGCATAACTTTTGCATACGAACTCTGATTGACACGCTTCTTGCACCATTTGAAAGGTCTTTGTGTGTAAAATAGCATGAAAAGGTATTACGCTAGAGCAGCAAAGTTTTACCCCCAAAAATGTCGTTTGATTCCTCAAAACACTCCCAGAAGGTTTTAGACCCCATTTCACCAAATTGGGTCCTGTCGGTAAAAACAATCCTGTGAGCTTATTCCTCCACCTTTTCCACTCCAAATTCATCGAGATGGATGACAAACAATATAATGATCCAATTTGGATCACACCTCCCCATTTTGGGAGGATTTTGGTCCCCAAAATATTTTACAGATTGAGGTGCGGAAATTTTTCCTCCACCTTCTCTCTAGTGTACCATTTAGCTTTGCCTACAAGTTGTCCCTTCAACCCAATCTGCCAAAGGTCATGCTGCCATTGTCTTGTAGTTCTGGACCTCTTCTACAAAACTATATCTTTTGGCAACTCTGCCTGAGTGTCTAGTGCCAAATCCTCCACAGAAGGTAGGACATGTTCCTCTTCGTGATCTAGCATGGAAGGCTCATAGAGTTTCAAATTCTCTACATTCACAACTAAGTAAATGCACATATATTGTGGTAAACTGAGTCGATAGGCATTATCACACACCTTTTCCAGTATCTCAAAGGGGCCATACCTTAGAGCCTTGATTTTCTTACCAAGCACTTGCAACCTCTCCTTGTTCAATTGTAGCCATTCTCTGTCTCCCACCTTGAATGATTTCTCTGTTTTGTGTTTATCATGCCTGGCCTTATACTTCTCCTGAGACTTCTGCAGTGTTTCCTGTACTTGTAGATGGATCTATCTGATCTTCTCCATAAATTTTTCAGCCCTCAAAGGATCTCCTGTAAGATCTTCCCTCACTCCTCCTCGTTGCCCATATGCAATATCCAAACGTGAAGGTGGAAAATATCCAAAACAAGTCTCAAATGGGGACTTTCCTATAGAAGTGTGGACTGCTCTATAATAAGAATGTTGTATATATACCATATTTTCATCCCAGGCCTTCGGATGCTTCTACTTGTATCCCCTCAGAAGCTGCACCAAAGTCCTGTTGACTACTTCTGTCTGCCCATCTGTCTGTGGATGGAATGTTGTAGATCTCTTCAACTTTACATCCATCTTCTCCCACAATGTAGTCCAAAATGGACTGAGAAATCTTGTGTCCTTGTCTGAAATGATGCTCCTTCGTATCCTAAAGTGCACCCAAACCTATCCAAAGAACAAGTTTGTTGCTTCTTGTCCGCTAATGGTCTTTTTACAGGGCATCAGAACACACATCTTGTTGAACCTGTCAACTACCACAAATAGGTAGACATGTCCCTTCCTAGTTGTCAGTAAACCTCCCACAAAGTCCATGGAAATGCCTTCGCAAGGATGAGTAGGTACAGGTAAGGGATGATACAAACCTTGTTTCCTGTTGCTAGGCTTGTTGGTACAACAAAGCATGCATCCTCTTATGAACCTAGCTACTTGCTCTTGCATCTTGGGCCAATACACATACCTCTGCAAGTTAGCCACGGTCTTCCCTACACCAAATTGCCCTGCAACCTTGGAGGTGTGAGCCTCTCTAATCATTTGCAAACACTCACCTTTAAGAACACGTAGCTTATCCAGCATGTAAAGTAACCCATCCTAGATATGGTAGTCAACGGTGCTATTGCCATCATGCACATGACTCTGACTCTGCAACTGCTAATAAACCTCCTTGAAGTCCTCATCTTCTGAATATGCCTCTGTGTATGCATCATGGGTGAATGGCTCCATGTGCATAAGAGTCCCAAAAGTTGCAATCTTTGATGTGGGTGGTCTTTAAAGCATATCAGCCAACTTGTTTGTGTTTCCCTTCTTATACTTGATCACCAAATGAAACTACTGTAAAAACCTCATCCACTTGTATTGCCCGATCTACTGTAGCTTACACTAGGTTTGCAAGTACTCTAACGTTGGTGATCTATGTGAATTACTGTCTCCTTTCCCATTAGATAGTGCTTCCACTGCTTCATAGCTTGCACCTTGGCATAGAACTCTTTATCAAAGGTAGGGTAGTTAAGAATTGCCCCATGAAATACTTCAGAATGGTAGTAAATGGGCCCTCCTCCTTGCATCAAGACAACTCCCATAGCATACCCACTCACATTTGTCTCCACTTTAAAGGGTCGTTGCAAGTTTGGTAATGCCAAAACTGGTGCTTGACTGATCTTCTTCTTTAGCTCCTCGAAAGCCTTCTACTGACCTTTTCCCCACTATAAACTCTTGCCACTTGTTGTTATGGCATGGAGCAGTGTTGCTATCACTGAAAATAAGGCTATGAATTTCCTCAGGTACTGTGTTGCCCCAATGAAACTCCTAACCTCAGAAACATTAGTAGGCACAGACCATTTCATGATGGCCTCCATCTTGGAAGGATCTATCTTCAACTCTCCTCCACCGATCACATACCCCAGATACACCAAAGACCGCTGCGCAAACTCACACTTCTTCAGATTTGCTAGCAACCTGTGGTTCTTTAATGTTTCCAGCACCTACATCAAATGGGAAATATGCTCCTCCCAGGTAGCACTATATACTAATATATCATCTAGATAGACAATAACAAATGAATCTATAAAAGGGCGCAATATATCATTCATTAATCTCATAAACATAGTTCGTGCATTACATAGGCCAAATTACATAACTAACCACTCATACAAACCTTGCTTAGTTTTGAAGGCAGTCTTCCATGTATCTTCTTCTTTGACTCTAACCTGGTGATATCTAGACTTCAAGTCCAGCTTGGTGAAATACTTTTCCTGCTGCAACTGATCTAGTAAATCGTCTACCCTGAGCAGGGGGTATCTGTTCTTGAGCGTGATTTTATTCAACGCCCTGTAATCTATACACATTTGCCAAGTCCCATCCTTCTTTGGCACAATGATGATGGGTGACCCATATGGTGATGTACTCGATCAAATGACACCCTGTTCCAGCAGCTGCTGCAACTATTTCTTCACCTCACTTGCTTCTACAACAAACTGCTTGTACAATCCAATATTTGGCAATGGGGAGTCTGGTAATAGTTGGATCTCGTGCTCCACTACTCTCTTAGGTGGTAACCCTTTAGGCTCTAGGAAAACATTCTTGTATACTTATAACAATTCCTCCAATTGTTGTTTTTGTTTCTTAGTACACCCCTCTAGAGATGCCTTACCTCTTATTGGCTCCTCTTCAAACTGATTTTCTCTTAAAAACAATAAAACATACTTCTTGCTGGAACTGATCAATTTCTTAGCTTGGTTGGCACTTACCAGTGAAATTTTCAATTTGCCTTTGTGCGCGTTGACGATGAACAATTCTCCATCCTTGATGAGTCGATATGGGTTAGCTCTCCTCATGAATATTGCATCACGCATGTACATGTATGGCTAGGTTGCACGAAACGGGGAAACTGGTACGAGTTTCCGAAACGAGAAGCGATATGAAACACGACCTCCCCAAATTTTGGAAACAGGGAAACGCGAATATATATATAT
>APFE030569999.1:206199-229487 GCA_000404065.3 Pinus taeda
CTTACACAAATTCTCATTAATGATACAAATTCATTGATTTCAAACATAGATCTTCATCTAGATGTTAGTTTTACTGTTTACAAAGTAAGTTAGTAACACTATAGCATGCATAGTACATACAAAATTCATATACATGTCACATAAATCATGATTCATAAATGAAAGACAACTTGCAAGATAGTAAGATAAAGGCATTGACAACTGTAGTTTTCTCATTAAGTCATCAAATAAAATGTGTTACATAGGTAGCGCAATGCCAATGGCAAATAGAAATAGAAAATATAAAACAACTACAGGTATACAAGCCTCAAGGCAATAGGTAGCCCATGACTCATGAGTCATCAATCCTCATAGTCATCATCAAAATCAGCATTAATGTCCTCATCATCATGGTCACCACTGCTCTTCTCTGCATCCTCCTCCTCCCTTGTATCCATAGTCGCCTCTACATCTGCTGGTGTGGAGGATGACCCCTCTAAAATATCACCATCATCAAATCTAACAGGCTCTAGCACTAGATCATTGAGATCCATGTTGGCCAATGCCAACTCAACACTGCTATCCAGAGTCCAGACCCATATCATCAGGAAAGACATCCCACATCTTTGTCTTTCCCCTCAACCACACTTCCCTTTGCCTGTAAATAAGACGAAGATTGGTGTGCACATACACCATTGTCTCTGCCTTGGAATGCTCAAACCTGCTCTTCTTCACACTATACAAATTCCCATATGTGCTCCAATTCCTCTCACAACAAGAGGATGAAGTCACTTGAGAGAGGAGCCTCATGGCTAACTGCTGAAGAGGAGGCTTGTTGCTCCATGATTTGCCCACCAAGAATAGGGCTTCTTAGCCCCCCTGTCTCTAATCACATCATATCCTGCAAATCGAGCAGTACTAATGGAAAACTCTGCAATGGCATCCTCCACCTCATCAAGCAATGTTATATCCTGGAAAACCCACCTGGATGCATCTTTCCTCCTCTATGAGATTTCGCCATCCATGTGAGGAGGGAATTTGCAGGAAGATCCACCATTCAGCCACTCATGGCTGTAGTATTTTGGGTTCAATGAGTGAGCCAAACAATGTAAAGGTGTGGAATTCTTGTCCCATCTGCTGACAAGAATATCCTGTATAGTACCACAGAAGGCCTCTGGTGATGTCTCATTCTCGAGGCACTCACTCTATAGAATAATGCTCCTCACAAACTCAATCATGGAATCCCATCATCCCTCATAAACCTCTCCTAGGATGGGTTTGTTTTTATCTGCAAACCAAAGCAAAGAAATGATAGGGTCCATGATCTGAATAATTAGATCTACCCTCTCCCACCAAGCATCATCTAGCACTGTGTCCTTCACTCTTTTAGAGGCTACTTGATCTGTCTTTCTCCAAAAAGACCAAAACTCATAAATAACAATAGCCCCAAGAGCGGTCTTGACCTCCCTCAACCTCTTCAACATGATGAATGAAGAAGCAAACCGTGTATCATCAATCTTCAACAATGATAGATTGTTGTAGTCCTTGTAGATAGTGAGGGCATTTGTATGATTTTGGAAAGAGTTACGGATATGTCGTGCATCCTCAATAATGTTACCAATCCAAAGCACATCAAAAGCAATGGATTTTAGTGCTAAGTTCAACGAATGGACAATGCAAGGTGTCCAGAACACATGTGGATATTTAGCTTCCACAATCATGCCAGCAGCCTTGCAAACAGGTGCATTATCTGTAATGATTTGCACACAAGAATCAACACCTACATCTTCAATAACTTTAATAAATAACTCACCCATAAATTGTGCATCCTTGTATTCTCCAAGTGTATCCACTGCTTTCAAGAAAATTGGACCATTCAAGGAAGACACCATGAAGTTGATGAGTAGGTGTCGTGCTGAATCTGTCCATCCATCAGAAACAATGCTAACCCCAGATGTTGGCCATGATGCTTTAATAGGCTCAAGAAATTTTTGCACCTCTTCTATTGCCTTCGTCCACAATGTGGTTCTAAGCTTCCCTGAACCAAAAGGCACATACCATGATGGAGACCCATGAGTTAGAGATCGACACATCTCAACAAATAGGGGTGAGCATGCAACATTAAATGATATGAAGTTTTTATAGAAAAAGAAAGCAATGATGAGATCAAGCTCTTCCCGATTCTCTTTTTGAAAAATCTTGTCCATTGGACCAAGTGAAATTGCTCTTCTTTTTGCTGCTTGTCCCCCAATAGAACTCTCAAATGGAAATTTGGTGGTGCCTTTCCTCAAAATTGGAAGGGGGCATTCATTCTTGGTTTTTCTTGATTTTGTAGCCACATTTGCCATACCAACAGTGAACTATTTTTCCATTTCTTTCCTCTTTTGTAAAGGAACAGCTTTACAAGCTCCAACTCCACAACCTGGTAAAGCCAACAAATGGCCTTTCACACGGTAATATGTGCTTTTGAAAGAACTGTGGCAAAAGTTGCATCTCCAATTCACATTGCCTCCTCCCTTCCCCTTGGTGCTTGTCCCATCCTCTCTTGTGACATATTTCCACAAGGGATATTTCTCAATGTTGCCTTTAGGAGTAAGTCTTCCGTCAGAATTACTTGCAACAAACTCTAATGATATTGGGGGAGGAGGAGCATCTCCAATGGAGACTTTCTTCCCCTTCCTTTGCCCCCTATCTGCGGCCCTTGATTGAGCCATGAATACTGTAAAAAAATTAAACAAAACATGCACAATTTGTAAAATAAATTCATATACAAATTGTTGTAATAGAAATGCAAAAAAATAGAGATGAAATGCACTTACCTGGTGCTTGAATCTCCTTGCCGAATGCTCCAAACCCTTAGCTCCTTGCCCACAGCTCACTATTTGCAAAAATGAATGAGAGAAATGGTAAATAATGAAAAGAGCAACGTTGTTTTTATGTCACGGGTTTCACTTTTTTGGGATTCAAATCCCAAAATCAAGACACGATGTGTCCTAACAAGACATGACTGGGATTCGATCGTGTCCCATTTTTGGATTCGAATTCCCATCAAATCGTATCGGATTCGTGGGATTCGGACACGTGGCCTATTTTGGACAAATCTGGTTTCAGAGTTTGAAAGGCAAACTGAAGGAGGGATAATCTTAACAGAGGGGCTCATAAGGGGAATCTCCAAGAGAAGGACACTTGACAGAAGTCTTAAGAAAACAGTGGAAAAATGGCACACTTCACATCAACAAACTTAACTGAGGTATGAAGCAAGTTTTGTAAATTGTTCATTTTATGATTAAATTGTTGTTGGGATAGAAGACTTCAAGAAGCAGTTCTATAGTTTCCAAATTCGATGAAGTTTGACATACCATTGCATATCTTAAGCACACATCAGCAAGAAGGGTTTATTTGGAAAATCATTGTAAGTGGATCGTTGTCCCTGGTGCAAGAGCCCACACTTATTTTTCCATCTTTTATTTTCAGGGTGGTTGGGTGATGCTAGGCAGAGACTGAGGTCTCCCTCAGGTTGAAGCATGAAAACACTTCAGGGTGGCAAGGTGGTGCTAGGGAAGACAGAGCTTGCAGGGTGTTGGAGCATCCTTCCAGTTAGCGCTAATAAATCTAGGGTGTTGGACCATCCTTCTAGTTGGAGTTGGTAAAACCAAGGTGTTGAGCATCCTTTTAGGAGTTGGAACTTCCATTTCTAGAGTATTAGGAAGTTGGAGCTTCCCTTTCAGTTGGAGTTGATAAATATTGTACTCATAAATTATATTAGAAAGTGTTCGGTGGTTTTTCTCCCAGAAGGGTTTCCATCTAAAAATTTTGTGTATTGTTCTTGTGATGTGATGTTGAATTATGTTTTGATCTTATACTAATGACATTTAATGCTCTAAAATATTTAAGATTAACTAATTCAAGTGAAATTTTGATTCACCCCCTTTCAGTGTTTCCAACACTACAAACTTCTCCACTAGGTATCAAAAGTAATGGACTTGAGTTGCTCACTAGCTTGCAAGGATTCAAGACAATTAGAGTATGTAAAGGGCATTAACAAAGCTTGAGAGAGGAATGTCCATCTTAATTCCAATCGCATCTACATCATGCATGATGGATCTAATTTCATAGGCAAGTGCTAGGGGGTGGTTGTCTTTCAACTCAAGGTTGAAAAGTTTGACCATCAATTCAATAATCTCCAATTTTGAGTGCGAGTCATATAGATCACTCAACTTCTTCAATGCACCATAAGAATTTGTAATTGAAACTATATGACTACTCACCTCTTCACTTATAGAAGCAGCAATTAGGACATAGACTTCGTTGTTTTTGTTCTCCCAAATGGCTAGCTCTTTATATAATGTGTGCTTCGTAGGTGCACTGTCCTCCTCTCCTTCACAAATGCATTTCCATAAGTCAACAAAATTAAGGGTGTGCCTAATATTTCTAGACCACTTTTGGCAATTCTCATTCCCAATTAGCACAATGCCAAAAATAGAGATGAGAGATGCAACTTCAACAAAGCTTTAAGCTAAAGGTTTAAAAAAACGAATAAGCAAAAATAATGCAGTGATAATAATCTGTGTTTCTTCAAATGTTTACGAGGAAATCTCTCTCATTCCTTTTTGAAGATAACGAAAACTTCAAAACTTATAATAAATATCCATCTCACTCAAAATTATGAAGCATGAATCATCCTATTATGTATTTGCAAAAATAGTTACTCCAAAGGGAAAAAATCTTTAAAACAACATGAGCAAGGGAGAATCTTAATTTCGAGTTATCTTGTTGTTTAGAGCACATTTTCTGGATGTTTCCACATCATGGCATCCTATTGATGATTTGATCCACAATTGATGATGCCTCTTTTGATCTCTGTGAAAAATTATGAATCTACACATCAGAAATCCGACTGCAATCATTGGTTTATCATCTCCTACTTGTTTTTACATTCAACAAGTTATTTAATTATTTAAACAGCAACGTAAACATTGTTGTAGAATACACATACATATAGATCGTGAACTGAAATAGAACGAGACAAATACACAAGGGACATCGTTATTTTTGGACAAACATCCCCGGAAAAACCCAATGCAAGAAAACCGGTGCAACAACTCTGAGGGTTTTCTATTATTAGGCAGTAGTTTTGAACACAACTCTGGATGCCCTCTCAGCAATCCAATTACAGAGATAAAAATATACTGGCAGAAACCTAAGTGAGATTACCTCACTTCACCCGACAAAATCTCTATGTTCCGACAACTAGACCGACTATCCCCGGCTACAACTGCACTGCCCCTTCGCAATAGATGTGTGGGCTTACGTCGAACACACTAAGACACTGTGTCAGCACTACAGTCCCTCCTCTGCCTCCTTCACCTCTGACGTCAACCTTCTCGGCTGATCTTGCTGCTCCCTAGCTGAATTCAGATTTCTGCTGGAGGGTGGCTCTACCCCAGCACTAGAAATGTGTGGGCCCTTCCTGGCCTAGCATCAACCTCCATGGGTCTACGTTGCCTCCTCTGGCGTCTCTCTGCCTCTCTCTAATGTGTATTCGAGGTCCTGGAGAAGATCCTCCAACCTCAACTATCCATGCCCCTCTACTGCAACGAATCACTTGTTTGATTTTCTCAGCGAACGTTGCCCCAAAAAAATCGAACTGACTAATCTTGCTAGTGTATCTCCAATTGGCCCTCAAGCCTCCTCTTATACTTTTCATGTTGACGAATCAACTGTCGACATTAAGTCCCTAATCAACGGCTACGATTAAAACAGACTTGATCTTCGTCACTTAGAAGTTTCTCACCCATATTCTTATTAATACCCATTAATATAGGAAGTCATTAAAAATATTAATTATTTTAATAACTCCTCATCCGGGTGGAATTTCTCCAAACCATTTCTGGGTTTTGGAGATATCATGTGTTCTAACCCCTCCACAAAATTTCGAAGCTAGAGCACATCCAATGCTACCCAAAATCAACAATCTCAACCCTCTTCTCTTTATACATTCTCCATGGGCTCCAAAATGTGAGGAGTTGTGGGTGCAACCCCTATTTTTGGTTTCTTTTAGCCCAATTGACCCAACTTTTTCCCAATGTTACCCCAACATAATAGGAAAATTTGGGTTTTTACCCCTTTAACAAGTCTATATCCTATGGGGTCAGATAGGTTATTTCATCCTCCATTAGCCATAAATTTGGAGAGGACATTACAGTCCCCCCTTCCCGAAACTTGCCCTCAAGCAATCGCAGATTGGGATGTTGTAAAACTTGTTCTCCTTCCCATTGGCGTCTTCTTCCGGAGGATTCTTCCATCTAATAAGATATTTTGAAATTACTTTGTTGCTTAGTTTCTATTCTCGTACTGACATGATTGCTTCTAGAATTAAATCCAATTGTCCTTCTTCATCCAAAGGGGGCAGTTTGATATAAATATTGGCATGCTGCCCAACAGCCTTCTTGAGATAGGAAACATAGAAGACATTAGGAATTATGCTTTCTTTTGGCAATTCTAATTCATACGCCACCTCTCCTATTTTCCAGAGAAATTTGTAGGGTCCATAAAACCTCGGCTTCAACGTTTCTACACCGCTTTTCTTGAGTGTGGATTGCTTATATGGTTGCAATATCAAGAATATGAGGTCTCCTACCTCAAAATTTTGTTTTGTACAATGCTATTTTGCGTACATCTTTTGTCGATTTTGGGTAGCCTGCATGTTTTCTTTGAGTGTCCTAAGAATATCTTGGCTTTCTTGTATCCAATCATTAGCTATGGGCCCTGTTGTTTCCGAAGATAACGTTAAGAAAGGACAGAGCATCATAATCATACAATACTCTGTCAAGTGTCATCCTAACAGACAACTGATAAGTGGTGTTGTAGCAATGCTCCCCAAGATATACATTTGATCCATACCTTCTACTGACCAATTACGTAGTTACGTAAGTATCCCTTAATCCATTTATTCACAATCTTCGTATGGCCATCTGTTTGTGGGTGATAGCTGGTGCTTGGGGTTAATTTTGTCCCGACTAGCCTGAAGAGTTCCTACCAAAATGCCCCCATAAATATGTTATCTCAATCACAGACATTATTTTTAGGCAATACGTGAAGCCTAAAAACTTCTCTGAAGAAAAAATATGTTGCCTGCTTAGTCGAGTAATCAGCAGGGATCACAAAGAAATCTGCAAATTTTGTCAACTTGTCAACCACTATATAGATGCAGTCTTTGCCTTGTGCTTTGGGCAATCCTATCATGAAGTCCATTGAGATGCTTTCCCATTTTTGTTCTAGAATTGGCAAAGGTTGTAGTAAACATGCAGGATGTGTGTGCTCAACCTTATTATATTGGCATGTCATGCATTCCTTAACATAGTTTAATACATTAATTTTTAGACCTTTCTGTGAAAACCGTTCCCTAATTTATCAATAAGTTTTGAAGAATCCCTAGAGTACAACTAATGGTATGTCATGTGTAGCCTTAAAGATTTTCTCCACAAGCGTGGATTCAGAAACCAAGTATATCATGTCCTTATAGTAAATAATATCATTAATTATCTTGAACTTGTCATTCTGAATGAGTTCATCTATCAGAGCATAGACAGATTTGTTCTTCGAATATTCCACTGAGAGGTAAGCCTTATAGTTTTTTGTGAGTTCCATGAGAGAAAATGTTGTTGGTTTTCTAGAGAGTGCATCAGCCACAATATTATTTTTCTCGTTTACAGATTCAACATCAAAATCATAAAGCCTGGACCTTACGTACCCACTTCTATTGTTATCATTCAGGTCTTTTGGTTCCAACAAATGGTGCAAATTCTTGTGGTGTGTCTTCACTACGAACCTACTTTCCACCAAATATTGTCTGCATTTTGCCAAGGCATGCATAATAGCCAGCATTTCCTTGTCATATATGGAGTAAAGTCTCTTTGGGTCTTGGACTTTCCGTTTTTCGAATCCAATTGCATGGTCCTTCTGCATTAACATTGATCCTATTCCTTCTCCTAATGCATCACATTTTAACACAAAAGGTTGACTGAAGTACAGGAGCACTAGTACTAGACATGAGCTCATTACTTCCATAAGCATATTGAAATTTTTTTTTTCTGATTCCTTTGTCCACCTAAATGCCCCATTCTTTGTCAAAGTTGTTAATGGTGCGCTCAGTTGAGAAAGGCCTTTGACAAATCGTCGGTAATAGCTACAAATTCTGAAAAATCCTCAAAAAATCCTCACAACACGATCAAATTCTTAGGTGTTAGCTAGTCCAACATTGCCTGAATCTTCTCTTGATACCTGCACTCTTCTCGCACTAATTATGTGTCCCTGATAGAAAATCTTTGTCATCCCAAATTAGCATTTTGATGCCTTGGCATAAAATGGTTGTTGTTGCATTATGCTAAAAAATTCATCTGAGTGCCCCATATGATCCTCCCATGTCCTGCTACATATGAGAAGGTCGTCAAAAACTACTAGAAAGAATTTCCTCAACTGCTTGTTGAAGATGTTATTCATGCAAGATTGGAATGTGGTGGGAGCATTGATTAGGCCAAATGGCATAACCAAAAACTCAAAGTGTACATAGTGGCATGAGAATGATGTCATCGGCACATCTTGCTCTCAAACCCAAATTTGATGATATCCTGATCGTAGGTCAATCTTTGAAAAGTAAACTGCTCCATGTAACTCATCTAGTAACTCATCGATCCTAGGAATAGGGTACTTGTTCTTAATGGTCTTCCTGTTGAGTGCCCAGCAGTCAATACCAGTGTTGCATGACTCGTAGTCATGCAAGACTTATCTGGCTATTGACTAGACGGCCCGTATAAGACTCGGGAACGACCCGTTTAAGACAGCAAAATACAAATCCCCTTACATTTTCCCTTCCCCTTTACATGATCTCCAAAAGAAAAAGAAAAAACAAATTTGGAGGGTCTTCATGGGTCTTATACAAGTTCAATGTGAGTTGAATGCGAGTAGATGAGTTTAATGCAGGGCTTCATGGGTACGGGTTAGAACTATAGGTTCTATGCGAGGGACCCATCTTGCTATAAGATCCATCAAGACCCGTGGGTACTCGTGGCTCTTATAAGGGTCATGCTTCATGGGTCAATACACATCCTCCATGTTTGGTTCTTCCTTTTAACCAAAATTGCTAACAAAGTGAATGGACTTGTTCTTTAGCTTCCTCATGGGATTGTGCTTTCTCTAGGCTACTAGGCTCAATCTTTTGGGGTGGGTTCTCCTTCTTCATCCTCATCGTCAAAGACCACTTCAATGTAGTGGATCTTTCCTTTGCCTAAAATGTGATGCCCCGGCTCCCATGGCTCCTTACAAGTGAAACAAAGCTTCTTTCACCTTAGTTTGCTTTGAGTTTCCTCATCCAACCTATCCCTTTTGGGCCAATCTCGTTTAAAGGGTTTCTTCTCCTTATCTCTTTTAGGGTGACAGGCTTAGACGGGGCGTTACATTTGGCTATTGCATTTCTCATGTCTCGAGTCTTCTTGATGACATCCTCAAAGGTTGTAAGATTGAATGCCTTGACCCAGCCTTGTAGGGGTTCGACTAATGCATCAATGAAAAGCATGAATAATCGTTCTTCATATATGTCTTTCACCATGACTGTGATTCATTCGAATTTAATAATAAACTCTTTGTGTGATCTGGTTTGTTTGAGTTGTGCCAATTCTCTAAATTGTATGTTCGAGTCCTTCAAATCAAATCTATCTATCAATGTAAAGTCTACATAAAAAGTGATGTTTGCATGTCCCAACATAATTAGTCCATGATACCACCAATAATGTGCATCTCCTTCTAGGTGTAGTGAGGCGAATTGGATGGCATCTACTTCTAACATAAGGTCAAGCTTGAAGTAGGTGTCCAATTTTTGCATCCAAGCTCTTGTTGAACATTTAGATGATCCATCGAATGAGGGGAGGGAAAGTTTACTTACCTTGCGCATTAGGTCAGAATTTCATTGTTCCGTATGCCTATTCTGGAATCTATTATTGTTGTATTCCAGGAGAGTTAGGTTGCTCGTGTGTTCTCTTCCAGTGTTGCATACTCCCAAAAGTAGTCATCAAAGAGTCTATTTGGCTACATTGCTTCCTAAGTTGTTGTTGCTTGATTATATATAAATTGAGGAAGTAATGGTTTGTAACTTCTTCTGTTGGCTACCCTGGTGTTAGTGTGTGTAGTAGGATTAGGGTTATGGTTACCGCTACCTTCAGTGATGATCCTACTATTGTCAGCAGCATTTGGGTTTCCTAGGAGCTGAGTCATTAGTTGATTGAATTGTTGTTTTCCTTGAGCTAATAACCGGGATATTTCTTATTGCCTTTGAATCAATTGTTGTCCTTGCTATTGTCCTTGCATTAATATGTCGATCGTTTGTTGCTACCCCTGGAGTATTGCATTTAGTAAGATGCCAAGATCTTGTTCTCCTTGCCCTGCTTTATCCCCCATTGCTAAACAATGGTGTTTCTTTTTTCCCTTCCTGTGACATTGCTAGTATCTACTAGAAGCATACAAGGCTCATATACTCACAAGCTAGCAGGATGCTTATGCTCCGATGCCACTGTTAAGTACTAGGGTAATTTTTTCCCTAGGGTTTCTTAAGCAACCAACAAAATTCCATTCTAATTAGAAAAAACACGGGTTGTTTCAGTGTAAATAGAAATTGATACTAATTTTTATCAATATAATCAACCATGTAGTTCATTTGTTCAACAAATCAAAAGATTAACGTAATCCAATTTTCACTGTCCATTACTAACGAATTCCAAGACAATCCAACAATATCAGTGTAATTCAGACTATAGAGCAACAGATTCCAGAATAGCTCCAATAGTGCAAATCTAATTAAAATTCCAGCATAATCAACCAAGTATAAAAATGTTAATCTAATTTAGAACTTTACTAATGAGTCAAGCTACTTCTACATGTTTGGATATTCTGAATTCAACATGAAATCCTCCTACCATAGGGGTTCTCTGAAATGCAATGGAGGCTTAAGAGAATATTCCAAGTTGCTCACAAGAGATAATGATATGTCTAATGGGCGACCAAATTCTGAATTTTTGATTGAAGTCCTTCTAGGAGCTGTCGTCAAGGTTTTGTGGTTGCCTCAGGACATTGGCCTATTCCAAACTTATATCTAGGCGCAGTGAGGGTCCGTGTTGGCATGAGAAGACTTTTAAACTATTGCGGCTAGTTCAGGATTGACTCTATACCACAAATTTAGTCGCTAACCTCAAGAATATATTCGGCCTATTTCAAAGAGTTTAATACTCTGTCACGTAATATCTTTACAAGCATTTGAGCCACAGGCCCTTTAATCTACTTAGGAATTAGCTTCACATCTAGCCTCAGGTAAATTTATCTTGCCCTACAACTTCGATCTAGTCAGAAATTAGCCACAAGGAGTTTCATCCATCCCTTAGGATACTTACTTTGTCTTGCTAACAACACTTTGTTGCTCCTTAGATAGAAGATAACCTATGCCAAAACAAGTAGGAAAAAGAGAAAATAGGACTAACTAGCATGGAATCTTTCACCACCAAAGTTAGTAGAAGAGAAGGTGTTTTAAACCTTCATAGCTACAACTCCAAAAAACAGATGATTTAATCCACAATTGTTAATGCCACATTTGATCTCAAGCCTCTTCTATTTATAGATTTTTTATGGGCTCCAAAATGTGAGGGGTTGTGGGTGCAACCCCTAAGTTTGGCTTGTTTTAGCCTAGCCGACCCAACTTTTGCCCAATGTTGCCCCAACATAGCAAAAATGGGTTTTTACCCCTTTAACAAGACTATAGCCTATGGGGTCAAATAGGCTATTTTGTCCTCCATTAGCCATCAATTTGGAGAGGACATTATAGTGTACTTGCTTCAAGGCCAAATAGCATTCCTTAAAAGGCAATGTTGAATTAGTAGGGAAAAACTCTTAGTCATTTGGAATTCAATAGCCAAGTTTATCATTATGTGTTACAAGTGAAATTCACAGACTTTAGTCAAAAAGATGTTTTTTTCAATAAGGTGAGAAAAGTTATTTTATATTAAAACAAGAACGATGCATATTTACATAATATACAATTAGCAAAATGTCACTTGTCACCCCAATAACGAGGCCTACATATCTACCATATGCAAAACACATTAAAGAAAGTCCAAGGATTGTCTCAACCATGTCTACAATTGCACTCCATTATTATACAAAAAGGGGTTGTCTAATCTATTGATATAGTATCCTTAAAACATGTTTACAGTTGCACTCCATTATTACACAAAATGGGGTTGCCTAATCTATTGATATTGTGTGCCTAAAGAGTATAAGACATCGACATTAACAAAGAGAACAAATTGGAATCTCTAAAGAAAAATTTTCAAAGTGGTATGATGTCATTCAAAAGCAGAATTCTTGCTTTAGTCTTTCATTGAGCCCTCCACAATCAGTAATCATCGATACCCCAACCTAGAGTTTCAACAAAGTTATCTCTCAAACCATCCACTTCATCTCAACCATTCTCTCCAACTCATTCATCAAAGTAAATCCCCTACTTTAACTTTAACATTTAGGAGTTGTCATCGCACTCCTAC
Organism: Pinus taeda; assembly: GCA_000404065.3. NCBI lineage: Eukaryota > Viridiplantae > Streptophyta > Pinopsida > Pinales > Pinaceae > Pinus > Pinus taeda. The sequence goes on from APFE030569999.1 coordinate 218,763, forward strand.
ATTATGCTTGTTACTTGCCATATTTTCTAGACCCATTGACCTAATTTTTTGGTCACTTGTGAATAGGAATAAGGTTATCTCATCTTACAATTTCTAGATGTGCCATTCCCATCCTCAAGTCATCCTACAACAAATACTTTCCCTACGAAGACAAGAACATAAGGACTTTGTCAATGGTCCTCAATTTGCCTTGTATCTTAATTTTGAAAACTATAACCATAGGTTATATACCAAGATTGATCTTTGATACTAATTTAAATAAGTTAATTTTCCCTCTAGAAAATCCTAAGTCCCAAAGCTTCACTTCCTCATAATCATACCATTGTAGTTTTTCCACCTCTTTCACTAATCTTAATGTCCTCACTTTGATTTCCATCCCTCAAAAATTCCATCTTTCAAAAGCCAAAATCTTCTTTTTGACCTACTCTTCTATTGCATTTGTGATTCCCTCCATTGGTGCCTTTTGTTGTTGTTCCCTTCATCATCTCTTACCTCCTACTCATTATGTTGCTAACAACCAAAGTTTACGCTATATCAATTTAACGTGTCTTACAATTCATCCACAATATTAAACATGAAATGCCCCTTTCAAAATAGATGGTCACTACACAACAATCCCTTCAATATATGTTTCAATCAACTTTTGATGCATGACATTCTCCCTTATTATTGCCTCACCACATTCTCGCTTATTATTGCCTCACCACCCCATTCCATGTCAAATCCTCTTTCATTATAATCATTATTTCTAGCCAGTCTATCACTTATTTTCCAAACGTTTCCATTTGTTAATTTTACTTCACTATCTTTCATCTTCATGTCATAATTAGCTAAATTATCAACAACTTTATTTGTTCCTCTCCTAACATGACTAAATGTGAAGTGTTGCCACTCAAATTGTATGTTAAAGTAATGCAAGCTCCAACCCACATAGTACAATCTGAGTGGCACCTAATAGGCCACCCACTATCACCTTAGTGACCTACCTTGCCTCTTTAGGCCAACTCTCCTTCGACTTCGAGGGGGGCTCCATTAAAATTCAATAAGACATAAACAATATGGTTGCAAGGTGAAATCACTAGTAACCCCAACAAATGAATTGGTTTATTAAAAGAAAAGGAAAATAATGGCAATGGAGGGATGTGAGTACCAATGTCAATATTTAAGGGTGATGGAGTCAAGGGAATGTTAGGACAAGAGGATATCAAGAAGAATGACCCTCCTTAGGTCAATTTCCTGTAATAATGGTTCAAGAAAGAGAAACTAGTATCTAAATATTTGGGTAGTTGCCCAGCCAATCAAGGTGAACTACAAGGTCAAGAACCCACTAGAGAGGATTCCTCAATGGGATTACCCTTAGACAAAGGATCGACTATGGCATGAAATAAACCAAGCATTTAGTAAGGGAACCCCCTCAAGGGTCTACCTAGAAAAAGGCTTGATGATTACTCCACGCCAATGTTATAGGAACTGAACCGATGATGGAACCGAAAAACCTTGTGCATTGGAAACTGGACAAAAAAACCAATTTACCAAAAACACATAAAATATCCAAATTTTAAAGAAAAACATGTATATTCATGTGCATCCATATGAATCCAAACCATTTATGCACAAATATGCAAAAGTTTTCATTTATATAGCAAGTAATAGTGCATATAACCAAAATAGCACTTAGTGCGAAACATCGTTGAACCAAACTACATCAAGAATCGGGCTCTAAATGGCCTCTACAGTCTAAAATAGCATGACACTACAATACAACAACTACAAGTGCTAATGGCCATCATTAGAACCATCATCCTCCTCGTTTAGAGAATCTTCAGCGAAATCACATAAATACTCTTTTGTCGACACGTTTCGAACCAACCAGTGTGGTTCATCATCCTCCTTGTTAAATTTAGTTAACAATGGTATGTTTTATGCTTACAACAATTACTTCAATGTTCCTTAAGAAGCCCAATAGCAATTTCCAATTTAGATTTCCAGTAGCAATCACATTAACCATTAATCACATTGACAGTAAAAGTAGATAGAACATAAAACAATATGCAGAAGACAAGCCAAGTGAAGAGGACACTAGATTTGGCGGATGCCAGGGAAAAACCCCAAGATGGGGAAAATCCTTTGATCAATTCCTCTTATTGTTATATCAAAATGTTCAGCACAGAGAGATAGTACAAAAGTCAAATTGACTTGCCCAGTTCAAAGTCAAAACAACCCTATCAATTTCAGCAATCAACTGCAATCAAACTTCAGCCCTAACCAAAAATTCAATGATAGTCAAATCAGCAATAACTCATCCTCAAAAAAGCTCGGTCTTCCTCAATCAAACTCGGCCTAATCAAGAGGTCAAAGTCAGCCCAAAACAACTTGGTCAAACTCGGTGAAAGGAGAGAAATTTTGTTGTAATTTTATGCAATCAAACTGCAGTCAACCCTGAAGTCAGCATTGGTCAAACCTCCTAGATTAACTCTATTTTTGTGCCCAGAAATGCGGCCTAAAGAGACAAAAAAGATCCTATAAAAATCGCAGTCAAAGCTGGTCAACAAACCCTTGGTCAACGTAGGTCAAACTTGGTTTGCTGCCTATAATTTTTGGTCCTGCAACTCAGCCCAGAAAACTCATCTTTCTTGCCACACATGCGAGAGAGAGGAGCTGCCCAATAGTTGTACGAACCAATGAGAGAAGGAGAGAGAAGAACGTGTGAGCGATGATGATGCCAAATGAGGTGTGGGGTCACTTGTATTTATACAATTCGCTGTGGGTGAAGAGACACGTCCATTAGGCTTCTTGAGCCTACATGTTGATGTGCCTGACCTTGACAACTTGCACATGTGTGGGCATAAATTCAAAATCACACTTTTGCTTGTCCAAATGAGATGATGTTTATATCAATTTTGGTCCTCTCAAAAAGAGGAATTTAATGCAGTCATCATCTCAATCAAATGAGTTGTCCTAAGGTGGAATTTGGCCGTAGTTGCCAATTTTAACACTCCCACTCAACTAGGGAGAATTCCACCTGCGAATCCATCCATCATCATTGTCGACCATCATGCCATCCTGTTGTCATGTACCATCCTAGTCATCTCATCTTTTCTCTGTTGAATCATGATGTAATAATGAAGAAGAATTGATCAAGAGTGAGTCACAAGACCTTACCACTCTCGAGTCTCTACGAACAAAAGTCAGTCCAGAGGTAGAACCTTAATTGATCCCAGATCAAGTTGTTGAAGACCATGCATCCTAGACATAGGAAGTACGATAGTACACAATGCGTCCATCGGTAATCCTATGGTCCCTATCCACGTTTCCCAACTCATTGGCCAAATGAGAGGTACTTCCCATGAGTCCTGAACTACATGGGTAGGATGTATGTTGGGGCATCAGCAAGAGAGGTGAACCACTCATCCTACTCATATGCCATATGACAAGATGAACCACTCATCCTATGCATATGTCAATAGTAGGGGAAGGTGAACCGCTCACCCTACACACGTCTACTATCATGGGGTATCACAAGGGAAGGTGAACCACTCACCCTGTACACAGTGCACCAATAGGGGAAGTAAACCACTCACCCTATGGTCTCTCATAGCTCCAAGAAGTACCCCAAGCCCCCAAGAGCTCCACGACTCCAAGTCTCTCTCGGAAGGCTAAGGATTTGACCTTCCCTAAGGGCTTCGGGGGGGTTTCTGCGACCCGCTCATCAGTGTCGATGTGTTGGAGCCTGACTGCTCCTCGTTGTACCATATCCCAAGTAAAGTGGTACCTGATATCAATGTGCTTGGAGCAATCTTGGAACATGGGATTCTCTAAAAGGTGAATCCCACTTTGGTTGTCGCAGTAGATCACAGTGGTATCCAGCACATGCTCAAATAGCTAATCAAAGAGCTTCCTCAACCAACAGGCCATACTAGCTGCAATGTATTCGGCCTCAACAGTGCTTAGAGCAATCGAATTATGCTTCTTGCTTGTCCAAGAAATTGAAGCAGACCCCAATGAGAAGGAACATCCAGATGTGCTCTTACAATCCACCACACTGCCAGCCCAGTCAGCATCAGTATATCCATGTAGCCTCAAATTCTCGGCAATGTATCTCAGTCCATAGTTGATTGTGCCACGAAGATATCTCAAGAGATTCTTAGCAGCAATCCAATGTATGTGATGAGGCTTGCCCATAAATTGACTCAACATATTCACAAAGAAACATATGTCAGGACGGGAGTTTACCAAGTAGACACAGACTTGCAATCCACCGTCCCACATCTCCCAAGCAGCCTCACAACGTATTTTCCTTGAGAAAGGAAAATCTCCCCTGGTTTTTGCCAGACCTCGAGGCCTAGGAAGTAGTGCATCAGACTTAGGTCCTTCATCTCGAATTCGGAAGGCAACTCCTTCTTGCATTGATAAATGAGAGGGTTTGCACCTGTCATAAAGAGATCATCTACATAAAGGACCAGAATGAGAGGCATGCCCTTTTCGACCTAGAAATACCGGTTAGGATTAGCTTTGCTCCTTGTAAATCCTAGCTTCATAAGATAGCTATCAATCCTCTCATACCAAGCCCTAGGGGCTTGCTTTAACCCATAGAGGGCTTTCTTCAACCTACACACGTGTGTCCTTCGATCTTGTACTTCGAACCCTAGAGGTTGTTCCAAGTAGACTTCCTCCTTAAGCTAGACATGCAAGAAAGTAGTCTTAGACGCTTAACATCCATTTGGTGTATGTTCCATCCCTAAGAGGCAACAAGAGCAATAATCGGTCGAATAGTGGTACATCGGGCAACTAGTACAAATATCTCCTGATAGCCCACTCCTTCCTTTTGAGAGAAGCCTCAAGCAACAAACCTTGTATTTTTCAGCACTCCCATCAGCTCCATGTTTGATTTTGTAAAGCCATTTCAAGGTGACCACAGACTTGTCCTTGGGTCTAGGAACCACATCCCAAAACATCATTCTTCATAATTGATTCATACTCCTCATCCATTGCATCCTTCCATACTTGGTGTTTCACGGCTTCTTCGAACGTACATGGCTCAGATTGAACAATAACACTCATAGCAATTAAGTTCCCTTGGTACCTATTCGACTTCTTACTTTCATGAAATGTCCCTCTTGGAGAAATATGTCTTTCAGCCTCTTCGAGAGTATCTTTGAGCCACAAAGGTCATTTCCTTGAGGTAGAGGGAAATGGGATCCATCAAGCCTTCAATATCGCGCATTGGTTCATCTGTTGGAGATTCATCTTACTTTCCTGCAACATCATCATTGTCCTTACTTGGGAAAGGCAGATCTCTGGCTTTTCCAAGGGCAAAATCTTCATCGAAAGTGACATCATGGATAATTTCCACTTCTCTTTGACTAGGCACCTAGATTTTATAAGCCTTCAAAGTTTCACTGTAGCCCACAAATATCTTTTCTTCCCAGATGCTTCTAACTTGTTTCTTTTCTCTTTAGGCACATGAAAATACACGAGACATCCAAACATTCTAAAATGAGAAACATCAGGTTTCCTACCAAAGAAGACTTCTTCGGGTGTCTTGAAATCCAATGCTTGATGCGGGCTCCTATTTTGAACATATAGGACGGTGTTGGCAGCTTCTCCCCATAAAAACTTCGATAGGCCTTGGTCATGAAGCAAGGCATAGGTAGCTTCTTTGATTGTTCGATTCTTCCTTTCGGCAACTCCATTTTCCCCGGGAGTATATGGAGTGGTGGTCTCCCTCTTAATGCCAGCCTCTTTACAATAGTCATTCAATTCATTTGATTCATATTCGATTCCATTATCGGTCCATAATATTTTGATCTTCTTCCCTATTTGATTTTCAACCAAAGCTTTGAAAGAACGAAACCATTTGAACACTTCATCCTTCTTCAAGAAATAGATCCACGTTTTGTGAGAGAAATCATCCACAAAAATTGCATTGTATAAGTATCCTTCTAATGATGTTACGAACAACATACCAGATAGATCAGAATGGACCAATTGAAGAATGTCAGTAGTTTGACTTTCACTTGAAGGGAATGGTCCCCTTGTATGTTTTCCAGATGCACAACCCTGACAAACACCTTCATGATTTATGTCAAACTTGGGCATACCTGTGACCATCTTCCTTACCCTAGGTAAGGCTTTGTAATGAAGGTGAGAAAATATTTGGTGCCATAATTCATATTAAAGATAAGTATCACAAGTCATAGGTCCCAGAGGACTTCCTCCAACTTGATAGAGACCTTCAACCCTAAACCCAAGTGTAAATGCATCTTTAGGGTTTCTTTGCCAAATACATACCTTTCCATCAATGAATGCTACCTTGAAGCCTTTATCTTCCATCGTAGAAATAGACACCAGGTTCTTCTTCAAATCGGGTACATAAAATACTTCTTGTAGATGAAGGGTTTGACCTTGATTTAAGTGAAGAGTGACAATGCCTATCCCTTTCACAAGGTAAGTGGCATTGTCTCCAAGTATCATCTCCAAATTAGTCTTCTATTCGATCAAATTTGAGAGGGCCTCCATGTACCCAATGAAGTGCCTTAAGGCTCCACTATCAATGAACCAATGATCCAAGGTATCCGGAGGAGAGGCAGCAATGAGGGCAGAAATAAGATTAAATTCTTTTTGTTTTTCTACAACATTAGTTTCCTCATACCTAGAATTTCTTGTCCTTTTGGGAGGTCGACCATTACTATATCGAGCAGCAAGAGCATTCCTCTTTCCTTTATTGATGAACTTGTTGTTCCTTTGATTGCCATTGCCTTTGAAATTGTCGGGATTCTTGTCGTCATCTCGTGGAGTATCCTTCTTTTGAGGAAACTCTCTAGCATAGTGGCCAAACCTGTTGCAATTATAGCACCTTCCTTTTCTTCCTTCTTTGAATCCCTGCTTGAATCCTTGACCTTCTCTCTTTGGACCAGCATTGTTCTTCCTCTTTGCATGAGCATTTGAAGGCTTGTCTCTCTCCATCATCCTCGTCTCTCTCCATCATCCTCATCTCTTCTTGTGTGCGTCTACCCAATAATTCATCAAACTAGGAATCTTATCATTGTTAAAAATAGTGGTGTTAAACACATCCCATGCTCTTGTGAGACCTCCAAGAGCAATGAGAATGAGCTCCCTTGTTAATTTTAGGTATGTTCTATGCTAGAGAAATTTATTTAAATTTTCATAGTTAGCAATCACATCAGCATTAAAGTAAATTGTATATAGAACATAAATATAAATCGCAGAAGACAAGCCAAGACAAGAGGACACAAGATGTGGTCCCAGCCAGGGACAAACCCCACAATGTGGTGAAACCCTTGATCAATTCTTCTTTTAAGTTCTTCAAAGTTCAACAGAGAAAGAGAGAGAGTACATTTACAACAAAAGTCAACACTATGACTTATCTAGATCTAGCATAGATCATTTCGAATAACGATGAGATCAGTTGAAGACATTCTGCTTCAACTGATTCTCCAAGGTGACTCCTTCACCTATCATCATGCTACATCTGGTTCTCTTGATGTACCACTGCATATTGCACCATGCTGCACTAATCATGATGCCCATGTCTATGATCTTATCCATCATCATGCTACCCATACTCATGTGCATCATCATCATGTTGATGTTCTAACAGATGGCATTCTATCACTATTGTACATTATGATAGGGCTGCTACAAGTATGCCATTCTATCATTGTTGTTTATCATGCTGCATCTTTACTTCATCATTCCTTCCGCTGAGATCATCATGATGCACATTCATATTAGAGCCATCGAGATCATAAGAACATAAGAAGATCATTCCTTATATACTTATTGATCACCAAGTATAAGTCATATCCCTACAGATGACTGGGAGAAGTCCGAGATATATATAGTGATCCTCTATGCTATAATAGTTATGCAGAGAACGTAGTCCTACTGCTTCAAACCCTAACCACTGCTGGCTTGCGGGTTCCATATATGACCGTGATCTCCATATATGACCTGCGATCCATATATAAACTGCGGGCTTCATATATTACCTACGTTCCATATATAATCCAAACTGTGGGCTTCATATATTACCTGTGTTCCATATATAATCCAACTGCGGGCTTCATGTATTACCTGCGTTCCATATATAATCCAACTGCGAGCTTCATATATTACCTGTGTTCCATATATAATCCAACTGCGGGCTTCATACCTTAGTTGCGGCTAACAACGTTCCATATATAACTACGAGTTCTTTCCTTCCATTATAGCGTATACCTGTACGTGGATTTCAAAGATGAAACCTGAGTTCTGTTCCTAGCGTATACATGTTTCCATTGACCAACATAAATAACAGCATATTAGCGTATATATGAAAAGCGTATCTATGTATCATTGACCAGCGTAATGAACATCGTATTAGCATATATATGAAAAGCGTATCAATGTATCATTGACACAGCGTAATGAACAGCGTATCTATTGTACGCATGAAAAGCGTATCAATGTATCATTAACCAACGTAATGAACAGTGTATCTATTGTATGTGCCATGACCTGTGTATTAATATTTATGCCCTGCGTATAAATGACTTCAAGAACTGCTTATAGATCCGAGAACATTACATCCTCTATTGACTGCGGTTTGATGACTGTGGCACCCTTGACAGCGTATAACAGCGTAATATACCATGACTGCGTTGTACTGCGGCTAGGGCATTTCCATAAGGCCGGCGTATCACTCTTGGTGTCTCACTCCTCCAAAAACGCAAGACGTGGAGAGGAGGAGATCACTCAAGAATGTGTGTACAAATGACATCAAATCCTCATCTATTTATACCAAAAACGTATAGGTTGAATAGACATGACGTTTGGGCTTCTAGAGCCTACATAAGAGCTGGTCGGCTTGATAATAATTACATAATCAAAATAAATTCATATCTCCATAAATAATTATCGGAATCGGATGATCTTTAAATCAATCCTACACCTCTCGACGAGAGGGATCCAATAAAAATATCAACTGCCATAAATAAAATGACCCACATGGAGTTTGGCCCTAGTTGCCAATTTAACATCCCTATCAGCAACAACTTCTCCAATAGGTAGAATATCATTCTTGATTTCTGTAATCCTCATGAAGTAGGATTAGATAGACTCCCCTTTGTCCATCTTGATATCCTTCATTTTGTTTTTGAGAAAGAGGATTTGATTTGCATTGTTCCTTTGAACATCACAACCAATTTATCATACATCTCCTTCGATGTTTCCAAATCAGAAATATAGGCAACCAAATGCTTTTGAATGGAATCAATGATAATTCTTTTAGTTTTGACCTCACCTTTCTTGTATTTCGTCTTTGCAGCAGTAGATGCATTTGAAGGGGGGTCCACCACTCTTCCCTTTGCATAATCCATAGCATCATTCTCTTCCAAAGTCGAATCCAAAGTCATCTTTATGAAAAATTCTAAATCTTTACAAATAGAAATCCTACTGCAGTCACTGGTTTATCATCTTCTACTTGTTATTTCATTCAACAAGTTATTTAATTATAAAGAATGATGAAAAACACTATTGCAGACTGCACTGACATATAGATCATAAACTGAAACAATATATGAGACAAACACACAAGGGACATCGTTATTTTTGGACTAAACGTCCCCGGAAAAACCCAAGGAGGAAAATTGTTGCAGCAGATAGAGGGTTTGTATTATTAAGCAAGCAGAATCTAAGAACAACAAGTTGCCTCTCACACCGACTAACCTTTTAAATAAATCTCGGCAGCAATAAATGCATATGAGGGTTCACCTCGTTCTCCAAGTCACAACTGATCCATTGAGTGGCTTGACTCTGGCAAACACTGTGAAATCCTAGCGCAATCACTGCTTGGGCCAACATTTTGCCTCTAGGAGACTGCGTCACCCCTTCTACTGGATTGATTTGCTGGAGGAAGACTGTTGTTCAACCCTCCCGACTCAGAACCTCGTTTCTCCAGCAAAATCTCGAACTTCTGACGAATATCCTGCACTGCCACTGCAAGAGACCCTCTTGGCCTGCATCAGCACTGCGTGAGCCCCTTCCTGGGCTATGTAGGCCTCTGCGCTGCCTCTCTGATGCTATTGTTGCCTCTCATCCAGTACTCTTTGGCTCGGAACTCCTTTCCGATCCAAATCTCTGCTTTTGCTCCTCACTGCAACCCAGATCACTGGTTCGATTTTCTTAGCAAACCACACCCCAGAAAAATCGAACAGATTTGATCAACTTGGTGTATCTCCAACTGACCCTCAAGTCTCCTCTTATACTTTTCCCATTGATGAATCAACAGCCGAAATTAAGTCCCTAATCAACAGCTAAGATTAAAGCAGACTTGATCATCGTCTCTTAGAAGCTTCTCACCCATTTTTTATTAATACCCATTAATATTTTTATTTTCCTAAGTTTAGACTTAGGAACCCCATTAAAAATATTAATTATTTTGATAACTCACAATCCGAGTGGAATTTTTCCAAACGATTTCTGGGTCTTGGAGATCTCATGTATTCTAGCCCCTCCACAAAATTTCGGAGCTAGAGCACATCCGATGCTACCCAAAATCACCAATCTTCCATCCATGATAATCAGATTTGCCCTTGAGCTTATCCACAGAATTGAAGTATGATGTAGTCGTCATTGAAGCTAGACCAATGTTACTTGGGAGCGACCATTTTCAGAAGCTCCCGGTTTGGGAGCAAATCCCGGAGCGATTTTTTAAAAATATAT